>LZPO01066766.1:27313-43052 GCA_001675575.1 Neotoma lepida
AAAGAAAAGAAAGAAGAGAGAGAAAGAAACCCAGCAGGAAGTCAACATTACTGCCTCTTGAAGGGAACACAGGGCTCTCCTGCATGACAATGCTCTTAGCATCCAGGAAGCTGAAAACAGACACTGTCAAAGCTGTAGGAAAGCCCCCAGGGTCTCTACAACATCAGTAGGTACCAGAGAGCAGCAAAAAGAGGAGGAAAATGGCCTGCATCTCATTCCTGCCTCAATGTTCCCACAAATGGGGAGATGGTCCTAATTCATACCCAAAACTCTAGCAGCAAGAGACTAGACTTCCACTTTGCAGCTAATAAAGTCCAGGAAAGCAACTTGAAGCAGCCCAAAGGATGAACTGGCAGCCCAGGGCCCCACCTCATGCTACTCCTCATTACTGTGCAGACATGCAAAGGAAAGAACAGCACCAGGCACACAAAAGTACACCCACCTCCTGGTAAATAAACTCACCTTNTCTTCATAAGCTGCCTCCTGTCCCTAAATTTCCTCCTTACCATACTCTATGGTCACCAGCCAATGGATCAAATCCCAATAGCCTAGCTCTGTACAGAACTAAAACTGTGGTTAGCCATATTCATATCATAGCAAAGTATCTACCAGAAGAGTCCCTGTAAACCAGTGGTAACAAACATCTTTACACAGAAGAACTTTTAAAAACAACACTGAAACCGCATAGGAAACCCCAACAAAAGGAGAAAAGCAGGCCAGAAACTGTATGTATCGAGCACACTCTGCCTTGAGAGTTACCTTCTATTTCCTCATTTAACACCTGCATTATTAGCGCTTCACGTGGGTGGTTTTTGTATTTGTTTCGCAGTGCTAGGGATGGAACCCAGGACCTCACGTGCACTAGGCAAATGCTCTAACACTGAGTTACGGTCTATCCCTCTCACATTAGCTCTTTTCTGGAGGAACAATTAGTCTTNGGTCACTCAAGTTCACACTAGAGGCTGCAGAGGTTAAATGACTTTCTCAGGGTCACATAGTACAAAATGACAGAGCTGGTGAGACTCCTCAACCCCAGCTCTCAAACCACCATGGTCCTCCCATTCTGTCTTTGAATTACAAGTAGAAGCAAGGCTAGCCAGACACAGACTGTGCCCCCAAAGGGCTCTCTGCCAGTCCAGAAAGCAGACTAGAAAATCCATCATTCCAGACCAGACCTGTAAGCACAGCCAAGTGCATCCCCAAAGGCTATTTCTACCCCTATACTTTCCTTTGGCAAGGTCTTTTTTGCTTTCATTTTGTTGTTGTTGTTGTTTTTCTTAGTTTGTTTTTTGAGACAGGATTTCTCTGTGTAGCCTGGGCTGTCCTGGAAGTCACTCTGTAGACCAGGCTGGCATCAAACTCAGAGATGCACCTGCCTCTGGCTCCTAAGTACTGGGATTAAAGGTGTGTGCCACCACCTCCTGGCTTTATTTTACTTTTTTCCTTTCTGTTTGTTTGTTTTGTTTTGCTGCTTTGCCTTCAAATGGACATTTTTAACACCTGTGATCACTTCCTCTGAGAGCTTAATAAAAGGCCACATGACAGAAGATGTAAGCAGGGGAAGCTAATTACTACTTCCTAGACTGGCATGGATTAGCAGATTAAACCTTTGGCTTCACGGACACCAGCCCCATCGCCTGAGGAAAACAGCCACATCAGAGGCATGCTACTGAATTCCTTGCCTACTGCTCTCTGGGTTCTACTACACTGCATCATAGGATCCCTTAACACCGCTCTCCCATGTAAACTGAGGATTCTGCTCAAATAACACTAGTAAGTGACCTTGAGGAAGCTATTAAGTACCAGTTATAACCTGTTAGCCCAGTGCATCCGAAAGGTTGGTGATTCTCCCCACCCTTCTTCACCCACCTCCACCCCCAGGATATGTGGCAATAATGTCTAGAGACATTTTGGTCTTCACAGCTGGGGGATGGTGCCAGCATGTAGTGGGCAGAGGTCAGGATTGTTACAACACACAGAACAGCTGCCCACAGAGAAGTATCCATCTCAAACATAAACAATGCCTGGTGCAGAAATCCTGCTCTAAGTTACTGGGCAATGGGTTCAACTGACGAATGTACAGTATGGGGTCATAAGCTTGCAAGTGCATTAGGAAGCAAAATATGTCTGTTCAAACCAGTGAAAGCTACTACTTAAGTAATCCCAGGAAGCTAGCTGCCTTAGCTATTTGATCTTACTTGAGCTGTTTTTCCCCATTAAAGCTGTTCAAGGTCACACAGTTATGAAGAAGAGCTGACAATAAACATAGCCCACCTGAGCCTTGAACCAGTGCTCCCAAATGCAGTGCCCACCCTCCCAAGACATCCACCACATCTAAGAAGGCAGGAACCAGTCTACAGCTCAGAGTAATCTGGTACACTGGTGTATGTTACAGCAAGTAAAGGAAGAACAAATAGTAGCTACGCCTACAACTTCCATGGGGCAACTATCACTCCGCTGTTCCTGTCTCATGTAGACACCTCATCAAGAAGTCAGGTTCAGAAGCTCTCTGATCATCTCCACTGCTTCCTCTAACTGGAGCCATATTCTCCTAGACCAGCTTCCCACAATACCACCCACACACATCTTTCTACAGCTCAGAGATAATAAACTCATTGAGGTTGTAGAGAGCAGAATGCAAGAGGGTGAGGGGCCAGACAAGGAATAAAATGGTATGGCCTGGCCTGGGATCCCCACAGGACCAGTTCTAGCCCTGGTCCATCCTGCACAAACACTGTGGCAGTCTATAGTCCTCTGAGCACCTGGGCTAGGCTCTGGGCTGCATTCTTGAACATTCTCTGTGACTACACTTATTTGCTCATGTTTCAGTGTGTGTCCCTGAAAAGTAACTCNAGGGTGGAACTCTTCTCTAAGACTTTAAGACTCTAGAGAGGGGAAGGGACACCACTAGGCTCAGTATACTGCCATATCACTTTGATTCATTTGTTTTTATATCCCACCTGCTTCACTGTGGCTCCCTATAACAGTGTCAGAGCCGGATAAAGATAAAGAGGCAGGAACCAAGGAATAAGAGGGTCAGAAAATGCAAAACGAAGGTATTTCCTCCAAAGGGGAAGAGGCTTCAACAGACAACTCAACTCTATCATTTCCCCATAAGACAAAGGTAGCAATAAATCAGGGACTAGCCATGATCACCCCTAACAGCTGATATGTAAAGTCATCTGTGCTGGATAGTTTTATGTCAACTTGACACAAGCTAAAGNCACCTGAGAGGAGGGAACCCCAATTAAGAAAATGCCTCCTTAATATCTAGCTGTAGGGCATTTTCTTAATTAGTGATTGATGTAGGAGGACCTAGCCCATTGTGGGTGGTGCTAGCCCTGGACTGGTGCACCTCAGTTCTAAGAAAGCAGGCTGAGCAAGTCATGTTAAGCAAGCCAGTAAGCAGTAGCCCCCACACCACCACCACAGCCTCTGCGTCAGCTCCTGCCTCCAGGATCCTGCCCTATTTGAGTTCCTGTCCTAAACTCCTTCAATGATGAACAGTGATATGGAAGTGTAAGCCAAATAAACCCCTTCCTCCCCAACTTGCTTTTGGCTATGGTGTTTCATCACAGCAATAGAAACCCTAAGAAAGACATCATCCATGTGTTAGAATCTGCACTAAACCTTGCACATAGTAACACACTTAATCCCACAACCACAATTAGGCTTTTCACTCCAATTCTGGGGAAAATGAGCTGAGACAGCAAACACTTGATGATGGGGATAACAGAGGTGAGTTAAGAGGGCCAATGACACACCAGGCACCCAGTACCCTTTTTCTCAGTATTCTGCTAGGGATTCGGAAACATCAGTGAGGGCAAATGATGTTCAAGGTCACACAGCTAGGATGTGACCTGTAAACCAAGCTGTTCCCACTATGCTACTTCAAAAAAGGGTTTCCAGGTTTGCTAAGAATCCCTGTCTCCTAAATGACTGAAAACTTGTCTCCTTTCCCCTTCCCCCTCTGAGATTGATCTGGGGAGTCACATAAGGCACTCTGGAAACTGCAAACACTCGTCCAAGATAACAGGAACCAGCCAGCTACACAGATGAGATCCCCAGCACAGGATGCCTCAGAAGGGACTCTGACACACAAGGGCTCCCTGGGGCTCCTGAAGGCAATCACTGCATACCAAGTTCTGTGACCAGGACTCCACTGGAGGTGCAGGGTACCCACTAGCTGGCACATCAAGAACAAAGACTGCATGCCATGTGAAGACCACGCACTCAGGACTGGTCTTAGGCTGATGGGGGATACTCCACATTTGCCTGATGAAGCAACTGGGGAATTCTAGGTTACTATGTAGTGGATGGCTATTTTGGCTTCAGCTAGGTGGCCAGCACCTCCCTTTTAAGGGCGTGGCCAAAAACCTGAGCCCCTTGAAAAATCGAGGCAGCTACTTGAGCTCTCTCTCGTGTCGTCTCGTTTTGGGATGGCCCCGCTCGCCGTCTAGCTGTTCGCTGCAATCTTAGAAGGCAGAGAATTCATTGCTGGATTGCTTTCGTGTCCGTCCTTGCTACCTTCCCTTTTGTTCGTAAGTTGCTTGTAAATAAAGCTATTTTGATAAAAAATATAATAATTGAGCTNGCTGTATAAATACAACCTACATTACTACATTTTCCTAGACCCAGATGTCTCTGGTTGACACCAAGTACTGCAAATTCCAACACTGACTTGCTAGAAACATGCACTATATGATCCCACCTGCCAAGCTCATAGTCCAGAAGCCTCCAAAGAGAAAATTATGGGGCTGATTATAATTCTATACATACGATCCACAGTCTCCACACCCTTATGCAGAGCATCTCACACTTTCTGTAACTGACTGGTGGGGGTATCCCAACCCCAGATTATAAGCTCACCCTCCTTCATGACCTAAGATCATGTCTATCACCCTATGACTCCCAGATGTATCTGACTAGAACAGAGCCTTAGACAGACTCTTACTAAACAAATTCGTAAGAACACAAACAAGGAGCAAAAATGGAAGCAACTCNCCTCACAGGGCTCCAGAGGACACACAGGAAGCCCCATAGGCTTGTTGGGTGACAAGGCACTTTAGGAAGGGTACACATGGCAGGATCAACATGGTAAGAATTGTGTGGCTGCGGGGTGGCCACGGCACATGCCTCAACAGCAGGGCCAGGGCCAGAACACATGAAAAGGCCCAGACAAGTGCCCTGGAAGTATGACTGGAGTACTTGGAAATGCCAGCTCCAGTGTCTGCCACTAGGAGAAGTATTAGAAACAGAGTTGCTAATGCTGGCACCAATCTCAACAACATTCTTTTGCCTGACCCAAGAAACTGAAGTAATTAGTGAATGACAAAGTAAGGGTAATAACCACCTATGGGTGACCCCACCCACAAAAGGCAGGAGGCCAAGAAGCAACAAAGAATGTTCAAGTGGACCAAGGACACAGAAGCAGATGGCAGTGAGAGGCCAACCAGCCACACACTACTGCACAGTACTCTGAGGCACAGGGGAAAGGCACGACTGTCTGTAGGACACAGCTCTTAATAACGCACAGGAGACACACTACAGTTAGAGCAGGAAGCACAAAGCAACAGTCTACATCTGGTACTCTGGCTCTCTTCCAAACAGCAAAGGCGTTACCTGGTAAAGAAGTGACTGAATGGTTGGAATAGTTTCAATTTCTTCCCCTCCTCAGTCTCAGTAACACAATCCTGCTGGTGTAAGTCACTGGTTTCCTTGATGGAGCTCAGAGTGACATCAATAAACTGTGGGTCATCATCATTCTCTAGGGTCACAATGGCACTGGAACTGCTTGTGACCATGAGGTCCAAGATGTCCTCATTGCTGACCGACAATGTAGTTGACAGCTCTGTGCCGAGACTAGACACACTGCAGACAGAGACATTGTCACTTCGGCTCAGGGCTTTGGAGGTGGGGCTATAGAGTTTCACTGAGTCATAGCCTGTCCTGGGAAACNTGGAAGACTTCCGCACAACTTGCTCCTGCTCGCTGCTGGTGGGAGCCGAGGGTGCACAAGACGGCAGCGGGCATGCACTCTGGAAGGCTCGCTCAGGGATGACCTCTGACTCAGACTGCTTTCTCTTCACGTGGACCACGCTGCANGGGACAGGCTCCGGGTTGCCAATCTCCAGGGTAGGAATGCCTGAGTCTACTGACTGAAGACTGTGTCGATCTTCCACAGTACCAAGTTTTAGTGTGGGTCCATAGTCAGGCACTGAAAGGGATATGGGTGATTTAACACTCAGGTGTTGCAGGTCCTGAAGGGAGTCTCCTGGCCGACCATCGAGAATGCCCATCAATGCTACACCATTCATAGAGGTGGAAAGGTTTCCATCAGTCATCTTGGTCCAAGAAGAAACTAGAGAAATACAGACATGGAAATTAAAAATGGGTATATAAATCCAAAGATACCATTCCTCAGGCATCTTTGGACACATGGCTCCAAAGGCTGGATTGTCTTGCTAAAAAGGATGTCTTTGAAAGAGTCCTACAAGTTGTGCATGGTAGCACACACTTGTAAAACCAGTGCTGGGAGACTTAGGCAAGAAGCTTGTGAATTTGAAACCAGTCTGTGTGATAGCCCATGTTAAAAAGAATTAAAGAAAATGTCCTATACACTCAAGTTCTAACTGAGGCCCAGAGCAAAAGCTTGAACACACTCTCATGACATGAACTAGCAGGGCAATCATGCACATACAAGATCGCCTAGGGAAAGCAACCAGTGCCATCATCAGCTCCATCCCCCGAGTCACATCTCTGGCATCCAGGCCAGCAATGGAGGCACGAGATCTGTGCGGTGGGAAGGAAGTTTTCCTGTGGGAATACGCTATAATCTGGGTCTTGTACGCCCACATGTTGAAGGCTTGATCTCAAGACCTCCGTGCAACTACAAGGTCACGGTGGAGCCTTTAGGAGGTTGAAGTTAGATCATTGGAGGTGTACCCCTAAAGTCCATATTCAGACCCCATTGCCTTGTTTCCTGGAGGCCATGAAGTAACCAGGATTCTTTTGTCTCCTGCTCCTATTATGACATTGTGGGCTTCCCTGGGCCCAAAGCAACAAGGCCAAAAGACATGGACTGAAGAAATCTCTGAAATAAGCCTTCCATTCTTACAAGTTGTTTATCTCAGGTATTCTGTCACAGTGGTACAATGATAACACAGGGGACAAACTATAAATAGAATACCTCTGACCAAAAGATGTGAATTAGGGCCGGGAATATAGCTCAGAAGTGGCACTTGGCTAGAACACGCAAAGCCATGGGTTCAATNCTAGTCATTAGCTTGGTTGTTATGCTATCTCACAACTTCNTAAGACAGAAAAACACCAAAGTGAATTACACACACACAAACATGCCATCTGCAGTAAGACTGCCTAAGTACACCTCAACTGGCCATACCTTTCCACAGCACTACCATGCTCCATCAAGTCCATGACAGGGCATGTTATTCCTTCACAACAGAAGCCAAGCACTCAGAATAGTTCAAGATCAGACTTAACTAGAGAGGTAGGATTTGGGGTCAGGAGGGAAGGCCATGCCTACTTTTAACTGGATTGGAACAGGCTCCTTAAACTCAGGACAAGAGGCTAGTTCAGTGAAGATATGTTAATAATAAAANCCTCACAGGGCTCCAGAGGACACACAGGAAGCCCCATAGGCTTGTTGGGTGACAAGGCACTTTAGGAAGGGTACACATGGCAGGATCAACATGGTAAGAATTGTGTGGCTGCGGGGTGGCCACGGCACATGCCTCAACAGCAGGGCCAGGGCCAGAACACATGAAAAGGCCCAGACAAGTGCCCTGGAAGTATGACTGGAGTACTTGGAAATGCCAGCTCCAGTGTCTGCCACTAGGAGAAGTATTAGAAACAGAGTTGCTAATGCTGGCACCAATCTCAACAACATTCTTTTGCCTGACCCAAGAAACTGAAGTAATTAGTGAATGACAAAGTAAGGGTAATAACCACCTATGGGTGACCCCACCCACAAAAGGCAGGAGGCCAAGAAGCAACAAAGAATGTTCAAGTGGACCAAGGACACAGAAGCAGATGGCAGTGAGAGGCCAACCAGCCACACACTACTGCACAGTACTCTGAGGCACAGGGGAAAGGCACGACTGTCTGTAGGACACAGCTCTTAATAACGCACAGGAGACACACTACAGTTAGAGCAGGAAGCACAAAGCAACAGTCTACATCTGGTACTCTGGCTCTCTTCCAAACAGCAAAGGCGTTACCTGGTAAAGAAGTGACTGAATGGTTGGAATAGTTTCAATTTCTTCCCCTCCTCAGTCTCAGTAACACAATCCTGCTGGTGTAAGTCACTGGTTTCCTTGATGGAGCTCAGAGTGACATCAATAAACTGTGGGTCATCATCATTCTCTAGGGTCACAATGGCACTGGAACTGCTTGTGACCATGAGGTCCAAGATGTCCTCATTGCTGACCGACAATGTAGTTGACAGCTCTGTGCCGAGACTAGACACACTGCAGACAGAGACATTGTCACTTCGGCTCAGGGCTTTGGAGGTGGGGCTATAGAGTTTCACTGAGTCATAGCCTGTCCTGGGAAACGTGGAAGACTTCCGCACAACTTGCTCCTGCTCGCTGCTGGTGGGAGCCGAGGGTGCACAAGACGGCAGCGGGCATGCACTCTGGAAGGCTCGCTCAGGGATGACCTCTGACTCAGACTGCTTTCTCTTCACGTGGACCACGCTGCANGGGACAGGCTCCGGGTTGCCAATCTCCAGGGTAGGAATGCCTGAGTCTACTGACTGAAGACTGTGTCGATCTTCCACAGTACCAAGTTTTAGTGTGGGTCCATAGTCAGGCACTGAAAGGGATATGGGTGATTTAACACTCAGGTGTTGCAGGTCCTGAAGGGAGTCTCCTGGCCGACCATCGAGAATGCCCATCAATGCTACACCATTCATAGAGGTGGAAAGGTTTCCATCAGTCATCTTGGTCCAAGAAGAAACTAGAGAAATACAGACATGGAAATTAAAAATGGGTATATAAATCCAAAGATACCATTCCTCAGGCATCTTTGGACACATGGCTCCAAAGGCTGGATTGTCTTGCTAAAAAGGATGTCTTTGAAAGAGTCCTACAAGTTGTGCATGGTAGCACACACTTGTAAAACCAGTGCTGGGAGACTTAGGCAAGAAGCTTGTGAATTTGAAACCAGTCTGTGTGATAGCCCATGTTAAAAAGAATTAAAGAAAATGTCCTATACACTCAAGTTCTAACTGAGGCCCAGAGCAAAAGCTTGAACACACTCTCATGACATGAACTAGCAGGGCAATCATGCACATACAAGATCGCCTAGGGAAAGCAACCAGTGCCATCATCAGCTCCATCCCCCGAGTCACATCTCTGGCATCCAGGCCAGCAATGGAGGCACGAGATCTGTGCGGTGGGAAGGAAGTTTTCCTGTGGGAATACGCTATAATCTGGGTCTTGTACGCCCACATGTTGAAGGCTTGATCTCAAGACCTCCGTGCAACTACAAGGTCACGGTGGAGCCTTTAGGAGGTTGAAGTTAGATCATTGGAGGTGTACCCCTAAAGTCCATATTCAGACCCCATTGCCTTGTTTCCTGGAGGCCATGAAGTAACCAGGATTCTTTTGTCTCCTGCTCCTATTATGACATTGTGGGCTTCCCTGGGCCCAAAGCAACAAGGCCAAAAGACATGGACTGAAGAAATCTCTGAAATAAGCCTTCCATTCTTACAAGTTGTTTATCTCAGGTATTCTGTCACAGTGGTACAATGATAACACAGGGGACAAACTATAAATAGAATACCTCTGACCAAAAGATGTGAATTAGGGCCGGGAATATAGCTCAGAAGTGGCACTTGGCTAGAACACGCAAAGCCATGGGTTCAATNCTAGTCATTAGCTTGGTTGTTATGCTATCTCACAACTTCNTAAGACAGAAAAACACCAAAGTGAATTACACACACACAAACATGCCATCTGCAGTAAGACTGCCTAAGTACACCTCAACTGGCCATACCTTTCCACAGCACTACCATGCTCCATCAAGTCCATGACAGGGCATGTTATTCCTTCACAACAGAAGCCAAGCACTCAGAATAGTTCAAGATCAGACTTAACTAGAGAGGTAGGATTTGGGGTCAGGAGGGAAGGCCATGCCTACTTTTAACTGGATTGGAACAGGCTCCTTAAACTCAGGACAAGAGGCTAGTTCAGTGAAGATATGTTAATAATAAAAGAGCAAAGGCCAACGCTTGAGAGAAGAGTCTAAAGCATTGGCCACACACACCTCAAAGGCCATGCCCAGAGTTCTCTGGCCAAGGAGGCAGACANAAGCCAGGAGAAAATTCCAGTCTGAGGAACACACTCCCTAGCACACTGTCAACCCTCACCTGTGAAAGGTTACCTTCTTGTTTTCTTTTAAAATGTCAAAACTAAAGAGATCAGATGGTACACTGTAACCTGACCACAGAGCAGAGCCTAAAGACCAGAACTCCAGACTCCAGCCACACCTGGACTGTAACCCCACTACAGACAACCTTGGAACAATGAAGTACCAAGGAAAGTGATGAATGGGCAGCTGCAACCATCAAACAAGAAGTTGCTGAAGGCTCCGCGGCACAGCAGACACNGCAGTTCACCTGCTAGGAGTTAGCCTAGCTTCTACAAGGAGCCTCCTGCAGCCCTCAGGAAGCCAGTCTCCTAACATGCAGCAGAAGCAAACTGATAAAAACAAAAAGGGGGAAACTCAAGGAGCCAGTCAGACAGTACAGCAAAGAACAAAAATAGAAACAGGGGGAGTGAATGGAAAGGTGGAATTCAGAAATAGACAGAGCCACAGGAAANTAGGATCCTGAAAGTAAGGTTCATTTAACTCCAGAGTTATACTGACTGATAACCCATTTTTCTTACAAGATAGACCCACAATGTACCACATCACAAGAAAAACATAGGCAAATTTAGTTTGTTACAGAAACAAAATTATATACNGGCTGAAAATAAGTTTTTAAACCTACAGACAAAAACTCAGTTCATTCTCCACAAGGATCTGGGCATTACTTCAGCAGGTGTTGAACACCTTTTCATTTTCATGGCTCACACTGCCCTGATGTCCACTCGGAGTCCAGCAACCATGTGCCCCTNAAGGACATCTCTGTGTTCTCTGCTGTGAGGAAACCTAACCAATTGTTATGTTAAGAAACAAGAATCACAGCCTGGCAGTGGTGGCCCATGCCTATAATCCCAGCACTCAGAGGCACAGGCAGGCAGATCTCTGAGTTCGAGGCCAGCCTGATCTACAAAGTAAGTTCCAGGACAGAAAGGACTAAATAAAGAAACCCTATGTTGAGAAATCAAAAAAGAAAAAGAAACAAGAATCACAAAAAGTAGATTCAAATAAACACAAATTGGAAGTTGCACTCTTTTTAACTAAAGCAAGAACACAATAAGAAACATTTTATCACATAGCTAAGTGCTAATCTTTGACAAAGGTAAAGGTTACTAGATATCAAAACACCATCAGCCTCCAACAGATCAAATTGGCACAAAGCCTTGGTCAAAAGAGGAAATCTTTACATGCACAGCTGAAATTCTGGCTCTGCCACTTACCAGCTGGGGTGACCTCAGGAGAGGTGCTTAACCTTTCTGAGCCTCAACTTCCGGCCTCCCAAGCAGTGAACCCCAGCAATACTATACTACAGGCTGGTCTGAAGACAAAAGAAGCAAGGTGTGGTGAAGCGGGACACCTGACCTCACAGGTGCTCGCTCCATAGACACATTTCCTTGTTTTCTAGCCACATCTGGCCAAAGTGCCTACAAGAGATGCAACTGTTACCAAGAGATTCTGCTAGAGTGCACAGAAGTCTGTACCTGGGCAAACATAAGGTACTTACTGCTACCTGCAGGGTGAGAAACCATCTCATTCATACAGCAGCATCTCGTTCATAGAATTGGTTCCAAGGACCCTCCTCCAAACCAAGTCAAGAAGTGGGGNAAAAAGTAGGGCTGCGAGACCAGAGTCATGATGTTCCCTGTCCCTGGGGCCTCTTCCAAGGGAAAAAAAGATGAACTCTGAGGCCTCTGGTGATTCATTAAGCCTGAGGAACACAGTGTCAGTCTTTGAGGAAATAAGCCTAAGGGGAAAGAATGCTCCAGCTTGCAACATACTTTTGCTGGCTGGGCTTATGTCGACACACAAACGATAGTTATCTTAAAGGAGGGAATCTTAACTGAGAAAATGCCTCAATAAGATGTAAGGCATTCTCTTAGTTAGTGACTGANGGAAGAGGGCCTAGTCCATTATGGGTGATGCCATCCCTGGGCTGATGGTCCTGGAAAGCAGGCTGAGCAAGCTAGGGGGAGCAGGCCAATAGACAGCACCCCTTCATGGCCTCTTCATCAGATCCTGCCTCCAGGTTCCTGCCCTGTTTGAGTTCCTGTCCTGATTTCCTTTGATGATGAACAGCAATGAAATGTGAATGAACAGAAATGAAATATGAAAGTGTAGGCCAAATAACCCCTTTCTTCTCCAACTTGCTTTTTGGTCATGATATTTTGTCACAGCAATAGTACCTAACCCTAGTGAAGACAATACTCTAGAACCAACTTCTGCAAAGGGCCCAGGCTACCTGGTCCTTGAGCCCTTCCACCTGGTACTACCAATGCCATAAAANCAGAGGTCACACTCCAGGCCTCCCACCTTCTGCCAGTGCCCCAGTAAGGGGAAGGTTGCACAAACAAGGCACATGCTTTTGAGACAAGGCGTAGGTGAACTTTGGAAGCTGGCCTAAAGCAGGTGGCNTGCCTCCTAGTCACATGCCTTNTAAACAGAGACTGAGCCAGAATTCCCCACACTAAGCAGACTCAAAGGCCCTCCTATCACCTGTCTTCCCCACCTTTCAACATGCAATCCAACTGGGGCCACTGTAGGGAGCAAAGAGCTCCTGCCAGCAAGGTCATCAAGGGCTTTGGAATCCAGCAAGGGATTGTGGCACAGGGAGCTCCCACCAGCCACCTCCTCTCTCTCTGCACAGCTCCCCCAATCCCCCCCACACACCCCTGCAAGCTCCTTCAGGAAGCTGTAGAGCTCTTTCAATGCTCTTCTGCCACACCCAACCTAAAATGATGGGATTCTACAATTACTGTCCTGTTTCTTGCCACCTAATCCCAGACTTCAGAGCAGGAACAGTTCTACTCATTTCTGGATTTCAGCGTCTGGCCAAATGCCTACCATGGATTAAGGGTTTTAAAAAGTACGTGCTGAATTAATTACTAACAGCCAAGTCCTCAAGTGGGAAGGTTTCCAGGANGGTCCCATTNGTGCACATTCAACTAAAATCTGGGTTACAGTCTAAGAAGCACTTAGCAGAAGCAATACAAGTAGGAAAATCCCACTGAGTCCTGGTAACTGGGCAACNCACCCAGTAACACAGGTTACATGCAGATCTGACAGTGGAAACCACCGTCCAGAAAGTCAACAAAAGGAAACAATATGTTCATTTTCTGACATCTGTGTGAGTAACATCAGAATGACACAATCTGCCTGCAGCAAACCACTCTAGCCTGGGCAGACTCAGGCACTGGCTGAGCCCATCTAGGGAGGAAGAAGCACACTACCAAGGGGAGGCACAAAACACAGGGTAAATGGTGATTAGTCACCCCTTTCCGGACTAGAGAAAAGCACACAAGATATGAAGCACACATAAGAGGAAGGCCGTTTTTAACCCTCATAGCAAGACCACATGAGTTTCATGTGCTCTGCAGGAAGCAAAGAGGAAACTGCCTGAGGGTCTGAACAGCCCAACTGTCACCCCATAGGGCAGTTCTTAGTGTAAGACAAGTGACAAAGAAAAGAGACTCTACCAGTGATATGGACAAGGCTATGTGAGACAGTCTAATCCAGAGCAACCACTTGATTTCCTCCTCCCCAAAATCCAAGACTTAGGACATGGCCAGAATCTTCACCAAAAAAACATTTCTGAAGCCCANACCAAATGATTCAGTTTTCTCCTCAGAGAGGAAAATCTCCCTGGTGGCTGCAGAACAAACAGGCCCTAGCACCATTCCTGGGGACTGCCCCTGACATAAGGATGTGGACCCAAGCAGGCCTTTCTGACCCAGCTCCTCTCTGCANGTTCCTGGGGAAAGGGGCTTCCTGGCACCACCAGCAAGGGAACACTGCTGTTCTCTCTGACCAACAAAGGACAGGACAGTACACTCACCTTAGCTGCCACGCCTCCCCTCAGCACAGCTCTACCTGATTTCCAGTCTTTATTCTAAGGGCAAAGCACCCATGGCTTGTTTCTACTCAGCCATGCCTGCAGTCACATAAATCACAGAGTCAGTACAGGAGAGCAGGATCACACCTNTAAAACTAGCATTTAATGCAGATCAGGCTCTGTTCTAAGCTGAACAGGCCCCATCAAATCTTCTGTATCTAGCTCCCATAACATTCTTGAGAAAGCCTCTTGGGGCTCCCCAGGTTTCACAGTGTGAGTTCTGATGAGGCCTTTAGCTTTCTTACAGAAGCAGTAGCTCCACCAGACTACACATCTTAGCCCAGAACACAAGGTGTTCAAGACAAACTAGCTCAGGAAAGGCTAGGAGTGATGTCTAACCCCAAGGAGACCCACAGATAGGAGTGGTACACTTGCGTGAATTCCCCTGCACTGCAGAGAGCTCCCCAGGAACTAAGGAAGTGAGTCTCTCTTTAAGTTCTGACTGGCTGGAAGGACAAAAGGATCAGGACAGTCCTAGGTCTCAAGTACCAGAACATTACCAGTTTACAGGAGCAGCCACCTCCCAGGAGCCCAGAGCCTGCCTAGTGCTCAACCTTCACACCACCCATCTACTGAGAGATGCACTAGCAATCCTCAGCTCAAGACTAAGGGCCAGGGATAAGAAAACAGCATGCTGGGCTAACCTGGATCTGACTCAAGAGTGGGAGCAGCCCCCTGGAAGGATGCTCACTCTTTGCACTGCCACTGTGCAGAATGGAAGTTGATTATAAAAGGCCTTTCTTTTAGATGGGTTATTGGGGGTTGGGGGTGGGGGGCAAAAGCAGTCCTAAAACAATTTTCTAAACTCATACATTCCTCTGGAGGGTGAATGGCAACTTACCTGAGGTTCCCACACTCTGGGCGAACAGTTTCATCCGTGCATATTTCAGCACAGCAGGCTTCAAAGCTTGTGGCATTAAACTGTTGAGGGTCCCAAAGGCTCCCTCAAAGCCCTAAAGAACAGACGCTTAGCTTACACAGGCCACAGGTGCCATGAGTAAAAGGCCGAAATGAGATACTTGAAATTAAGGACANGGAACATATGGGATGCTCCTTCCTCTCCCAAATGTTTCAGCTGCATTTAATGACTAAACAGACACTTGTNAAGCACTGATGGATCAGGAAGATATGCAGACCACTTTGTAAATACAACATAATTTAACCTCTTTAATTCTTGGTTTGTTTGGGGAAAGAGTCTCTCTCACTATGTACCCCTGGCTAGCCTGGAACTCACTAAGTAGACCAAACTGGCCTCAAACACATANAGATCTGCCTGCCTCTGCCTCCAGAGTCCTGTGAGTAAAGGCGTATTTAATTCTTAATAAAAGAGACCACTCTGAGCACTCACCATGTGCTGTACAGTTGAGGGGCCACATGACCTAGTCACAAATATGCCACGTATACCATAGACACTGAAATGTAGGGAAGCAAAGCAATTTGCTCAAAGTTGCACAAGGGAAA
>LZPO01066766.1:46139-57664 GCA_001675575.1 Neotoma lepida
AAGAGAGGAGAGGAAAAAGTGGGTCAGGAGATTTAAGGAAGAGGTTTGGCAGTCAAAGGAAAACTTGGTATGAGGAGGAAGAAGGTATGAACACACCACAAAGGGCTGAGGAGGAAGGACTAAGGAGAACAAAGGTCTGAACAGGTCAGGGGTCTGAGAAGGATTCAGGCTCGTGATGCTCAGGGCAGACTCATTCACAACGCACAGCCCCACGCAAGTCAGATGAGCCAGTCGCGATGAGCCAGTCGCAGCCTCGCATCNGAGAAAACTTCTCTAGTTCTGGAAAAGGAGTCTTAGAAGGAAGGAAATTCGAGACACACCAGGGATCTGAGGACCGAATCCGTACAGGCCAGGGGTCTGAGGAGGCCTAGGATCCGAAGAGAGGGGTTTGAGGAAGACAGAGATCAGAATACCACAGGGGTCTAAGGAGGACTAAGGGCAGAGATCTGAACAGGACAGGAGTCCGAGGAGGACGCTGGCTCNGGACGCGCAGGGCAGACTCCTCTGCGGCTCACAGCACGGCATCTGAGGAGAAAACTTTTCACCAAGTTGTGAAAAAGGCGCAAGTCACGACAGGCTCTGGCCGAGGGCAGTCGCACACCAGTCGGACACCAGCCCTCCCACCCGCCCTCTCAGGAGCCTGGCCGCTCCGGGCCGCCCCGTCAGGCCAGCCCAGCGCAGCAGCAGGTGGCAGCGGCTCTGGCCAGCCCTCCTCAACCTCTCAGCCTGACCCCGAAGAGGCCCTTAGTACCCGAGCTACCGCAGCTCCAACGCCATCTCCGGGCCCGTGGCCCGCAGCCCAGGCCCGGTGGGGCCCGCAACTTGCTGGGCGAGCAAGCTAGACACTGCGGACACCAGGCTGCAGCAGGTGCCTGCCAGCCGCCCGCGGCTAGAAGCCGCTTGCGCTAGGCCCCGCCCCACCACGCCCCGCGCTCCATAGCCACGCCCCCATCACTCCTCCACCGCTTTTTTACGGGACCTCAGCAACCCAATCCCCAACTTCAAACACCCCGTCTCTGGGCTTCAGGGGTACCGCCACGCCCCGTGCTCCATGGACACGCCCCCGGAACTCACTAGCCATGCCCTCCGCTCTTCGGTTCCCGCAGTCCACCCCGACTAGCCACACTCCCGGGGACAGCCGTATTGCCACGCCCCATGCTCCCTAGCCACACCCCCACGCTCCCTAGCCACGCCCCCGCCAGTCCATCACCGCTCTTCCGCCCGGGCTCTCGTCCCCCGCCGCGCCTCTGCTGAGCTTAGAGCCAGACGCTCACTGGCGCCGCTCCTCCGGCCTGCCCAAGCGTGCGCCCTGGGCTTCGGAAGTTGTGTCGCCGACCTTTTCCTATCCCCAGGCCCAAGTGGAGGTGCGAGGGAAACCCTGAGAGAGTCACAGTGTCCACACTGACACCGCAGAAACCCGNCCCGGGTCCCTTACCTGGTCAGCTCCGCCCGCGGCCATCTTGGAAGTGGGAAGCAGAGGGAGGAGGGGGGAAGAAGCGCAAGGGGCTGGGCTAGGCATGGGGAGCCGAANGGCGGAGCGCATCGATGGGGTGCCCCTGTCCAGCAGCTGGGGGAACCTTTGCGAGGCCCACGGAGTGTGTAAGGGGACACTTGAACGCTGGGTACGGATCTGTGACCTCGGAACGCCCTCCCGGCACAGCTTTAGCCTCTTCATCAGTGAAACGGGCATTTCTGATCACCGACTCATTCATTGCACTTAGTGCTTAGCGCTGTGTTCCCAAACTTTTGTCTTCACTTTAATATTTTAGTACCCAAAGCCCAGCAGGCGGGTCCTCGGGAGGTGATGTACAGGGTTCATTAGTGTGTTTTGAAAGCTGTGTGATGGACTCGTTGAGGAACTAGACGGGGTCTCACTAGACTGCGTCCCACTCTGGCCTGGGACTCAGTGCCTCTTGAATGCTAGGATTAAAGGTGTATGCCACCACATCCAGCTATATGTACAGGACTATTTTTTTAAGTAGCAAAAACTAGGGAGATACAATCTATGAACAAATCTAATTCAGAGGGTAGAAGTCTGCTAAAGCTGAGAAGGAAGCCAGGTGCCTGTAGAGGATGTCTCCCTCCAGGTCACTGAACCCCATTTCACTTCCTGAAATCTGAGCTCATGGTTTCCTGAACCTGGAATACTGTAGAGACTTGAGTGTTTGTTGGATTCATACCGAGAGAACTCAGAAGTACTTATGTTTATTCTAGGGGTTGTTAGAGCCTGGGGAATTAGCAAAAACAAACAAACCAACTCCAAAGCCTGACTACAGCTCGGTCTGTGGGAAGACTTGAACCATCATAAGCCTACAAGGAAGAGTAATCTCCCTGCCCTAGCAGACACCTGGAAGCAAGCAGGAGGAGATTCATTTGTCTGGGTTACAGTTTTTAGTTTATGCTAGCCTCAAAATTGCAACCTAGAAAAAGCTGACTTTGAACTTCTGATCCTCCTGACTCTACCTCCCCAGTACTGGAATTACAGGAATGTCCCACCACTCCTGCTTTAATTGCACATTCATTTCAAAACATGAGGTTCAACCCCTGTACAACTCTCTCAAACATATTTAAATACTTTCACAAATCTGAATACAGTGCAGAAGCACTTTACAAGACTGAGGTTCAAAGGCTGTGAAATGCACACCGTCCCTAGGAATGAAAGAGACAGAGGCTGGGGGATAGCTCAGTGCCCCAAGTTCAGCTCCAAGCATGAGGTGGCAGGAGAGGAANAAACAGCAGACTGAGGTACCTGGCCATATCTGAGTGTCTTGGGTCTGTCTGCTCATGTGTTGTAACTTTTAAACTTCCCCATGATGTGTGCTGGTTCACAAGGAAGCAGTGTTTATGTCTCACACAGTCACCTGAGGCCATGAGAATGAGGCTCTCAGCCCATAACACCAGAGCCTTCAGCTAAATAACAACCTTGTGCCCATTAGATGAACAGGAAGACACCTACCAAGTTTTCAGCCCTATAAGCCTAACAGCACTGGCTGCTATGGGAATGAGGACCATCCACAAGCAGGGAGATGGCTGGGTTGTGGGACTTCAGACTGTAGCCATTCTTGGAGCCCAGTGGTGCCCACAGGCTATTTGAAAGTCTTGATAAACNCCTGGCTTCACTTTCTTCCCCGGATCATGACTGTAATTACTCTTAGCTCNGACTTACGATGGCAGGAGGGTGGAGGCTTAAACAGGCAATCTTTTGGTGGCATGCAGAGCTGGGAGGCTTCCAAGGCATCCCTCAGTATTGGGTGCATAATAGAAATTTGAATGGTGCTTAAGTTACTGGCAGTTTTAAGAGAGAACAATGCCAGGTTTCCAACACACCTGTTGGTGCCCTCACAGCTGGACTTAAACACCAACTGGAAAGCAGAGANTTGCCTCAGTCTCAACTCACACTTTAACACATTGGATCAGTATGTCCTCTTACACAGGAGTCCTCATGACTCCTCACCTCCCAACCCTAATGCTGAGTCTCAGAGTTCAAAAACCTTGTAATGACAAGGAACCATTGTCCTGTTTCCAGAGTCAGAAACTCTTTGTGGTGCACAGGTTGGCAGTTGGCACCCTCTGTCTGAATTTGCCTCACCCTCACCAGCCTGGTGCCAGAACTAAAGTGTCTCATGGGAACTCCTCATCACTTCCCATCCTTTTGATTTGACCAACTATGTCTTACCTTTTGTCATCAGTGCCCAGAAATGGTCTAGATAAAGCCTCATTGTAACTTGAGTCTGAAACAAAAATCATAGTCAACGGCATTAAGGCCTGCGGTCACTTTCAGCCACCTCCCCGCAAGAACCTGACATGTCCAGTTCCCAGATACAAAGAAAACAACCCTGTCAAGTTGACAGCCCTCCATGACTGCAGCAGAACTACCCCGGGGAAGCCATTCCACCTCTTCCCCTACTGGCTCTGCTGGAGGTTTCCAGGACTGCCCCTGTGCAAGGCTTCTTTGGTGGCTGTAAACCTCTCACTTGTGAACAGAAGTACCAGCTCTCAGAGACTCTGTCTGGCTAACTCCTCAGATTCTGTCCCCGTCCACTCCCTACCTCCAACTCTGAAGCACATAGCCTCTCCCTTTCCCACACTGTTTCAAGGATTGAAGAGGTCAGAATAGATGAGGCAATGGTCATATACGAAAGGAAATTGTCCCATTTTATCAGTTTCTAGCATTCTTGAAAACATCCTAGAACTATCTGATCCACCTCTAACAATATAATATGGACAAAGATTGCTGGCCAGCCAGCCTCAGGGGGGAAGAGACCTTGCCAGGGATGACTTCCATGTGTCCTGTTGAGCATCTCTTTAGAGAAGCAGAAATGCCTCAGGATATCCAGTATCCATAGAAACCATCTCTGGGCACCTACTGTACATCCAGGACACAAAGCCCACAACTGCTTTCATGGGGCTCTTGGGACAGACAGATGCAGCTCTCTGCAATTTCTGCCCATAACCTCTCATAAGGAAAATGGTTATCTAGCCAGATGAAGCTCCAGGAGGGTCCTCATCAGCCCATCAGGCCAACCCTCTGACTTATCAGGGAGGAAGCAGGTCCTGAGAGAAGGATGGAGAATCCTCAGTCAGATGATGGGTGGTAGGCACAAAAGTAACTGTTCTGTTAGGACCCTCTAACCTCCCTTCCAGAGATACAGAGATCTCATTTCCTGAATNATATCCCCCAAACCCCGTGAATATCACCAACTCATGAACTGTATGAATGAGTCATCCCTGGCATTGGCTAGCACCTCACCTCTGTGACAGAGGTTGATCTCCACAACCTGCCAAGCTCACCTCAGTGTCCCACATCTTACAGGGGAAGACAGAGCTGGGAGGTGAAGCCATTCAGCCTATGTGTCACACACAGCTATTCCATTGTCTCCAGGTCCTGCCCAGCCCCGTCCTGCCTCCCACACCACTGGCTCCTGACATAGCATGGTTACAGTAACAACATCTTCACATGCCACACTGGGCCTCTGCTGGCTCTCTGCAGCCCNTGGAGCCCTTCTAACAGCCAATCCTTTCCCTCTCCATTCTGTTGGAATGTTACCTCCCTCACCATGGAGACCGCAGTTCCCAGTTTTAGGACAAACTGCTTGGAATTTGGATTTCTCTGGTTGGTTCTTAAAATTGTTCAAGAACAAAAGAGGCAGGAATTGCTAGTGAGCTGGTGGTCAGCAACCTGAGGCAGGCAGAGTGCCAACAGAACAGCATTAGGCAGTCAGAGGGGCCACGGCAACCCACCATACCTCACTGCAAGCAGTGGTACTTGGCCTCTGACACCAAGGCCTATCAACTAGAATTTTCCTTCTTGTTTGTTTNTTTGTTTTGTGTAGTCCTGGCTGTCCTCAAACTCGCTCTGTAGGCCAGACTCTGTAGACCAGGCTGGCCTTGAACTCAGGGATCTGTCTGCCTGAGTGCTAAATTAAACGTATATACCACCACCCTCCACACACTTTTTTTTTAACCAGTGTGCTTACCAATTCCTGGCCTGCAAGAGATTTGAAGCATGGAGATTCGAAGGCAAAACCCAGCACAGCCCCATCAAAGAACACGAAGGGGGATATATGTCTGGGAATCCCTTCAGTTTGAGGACATGATTAAAGGGGGAAATCTTGACAATATCCAATATCACCTGCAAACGCAGGCTCTGTTGTATCAAGACCTCACCATAGCATCATTTACAACAAAGATGGACAGTGTAGATGCCCCACAATACAGGGAGATTACTAAATGAAGTGATATACANAGCCATCGAGAAAATCTTTAGTTGTGTAGTTGATGAGGCATAGTTTCAAACGGTCTGTGACAATACAGTAAGGTCACCATGGCTGATAACAGTTTGCTTTTTAAATGACAGGGTCTCACAGAGCACAGCCTGGCCTCAAAGTTGCTACCTAGACAAAGATGACTTTGAACTCCTGATTCCCCTGCCTCTACCAGTACTGTGGTTACAGGANTGCCCCACCACTCCTGCTCCAATTGTGTGTTTCTAAATTGAAAGGGCTTATCCACCAATACAGAGGAATGAGAAATGTCTGAGGTGATGGTTTAATCCCTGGATAACTCTGTCAAATGTTTGTCAGTATGCTTTGAGAACTCTAAGAACCCATGTGTAACAATGTAACACCAACAAAGAGCGCAGGCCAGACTTTTTCACAAATCTGAATACAGTGCAGAGGAAGGGCTTACAAGACTCAGGCTATGATCAAAGGCTATGAAATGCACACCATCCCTAGGAATGAAAGAAGACAGAGGCTGGGGGATAGCTCAGTGCCCCAAGTTCAATTCCAAGCATGAGGTGAGAGGAGAGGAAAAAACAGCAGACTGAGGTACCTGGCCATATCTGAGTGTCTTGGGCCTGCACTCATGTGTTGTAACTTTTAAACTTCCCCATGACGTGCTGGTTCACAAGGAAACAGTGTTTATGTCTCACACAGTCACCTGAGGCTATGAGAATGAGGCTCTCAGCCCATCACACCAGAGCCTTGAGCTAAGCAAGCCCAGTCCTGCCATTAGATGAACAGGACAATGTCTACCTAAGACGTTTTCAGCCCTATAAGCCTAACAACACTGGCTGTTTTTGGGAGTGAGGGCCATCCAAACAGAGTGACTTCTGGGCTGTGGGACTCCACATTCTAGCCATTCCAGGAGCCCAGTGGTGCCCACAAGCCACTTGAGAGCCTTGATCCAGGCAGAGCTGTCTCATAACCCAAGGGCACTCATATCCTGTGCATCCCAAGTAATTGACAGGAAGAGTAAGTCACAACAGAAGGAATGGATCCCCTAAAAGCCTCACCTCATGGCCTGGGGCAGGTCAAGGATGGGGGAGAGAGAGAGGGGTGGCTTGCCTATGGCCCAGCTCAGTGTTCCCTAAGAAGTGACCATGCTGNAAGCCTGCAAGCTCAAGACTGTAGCTAAGAATGAGACTCTGTGCCACAGCACAGCAAAATGGAATTTTCCAAACAGCTTTGTTTTTAAAAGCATCACCCAGTTGCCTGCTGCTGCCAACCATTGAGAGTAAAGCCCAATTTAGACGTGTGCAGGAAGCAGGTCTCATGTGGAGCATCATGGAAGTGAAGAGGTAGGAGGAGACAAAGGCCCAGCTCCCTCCACCACCTGATAGTCCACAGACTTTCCCACCCCCAAGGCTTTGTTCACCAGGCTAAATCACCAGACACACCCTCCAGGGTCATAGGGATACACGGGACTCCTCAGAAGTGACAAGAACTCCCTCCTGGGTATACCCTTGCACCTGCTCTGCCCTCCACCTGCTCATATCTTCCCAACCTCTCTCCTCCCCCGAGTCCTCTCTCCTTAAATGATTTGTGCAGGTTGTCACCAGGTGGTACCACCCTCAGAAAAGCAGCCCCGACTCTCCCACTACCTACCTCCCCTTTAGGAAGGTACCCTCCCAAAGACCCTCTGCCTGCTCTATCTGGCACCTGGTGTGTGTGGAGTCTCCATCTTCATACTCACTGATTCACAGACAGGAAATTAAGGCTCTCTGGGGAACCTTCCATCTAAGGATGTCTGAAACCAGGGCCCTGGGATTCAGAGGTTTGCAGAGAGCAAACAGGCTATGGTACTGTTTGTGGGCAGTGCCTGGGTGAACAGGTCCCTGCCGTGTCCTAGGGTGGAATCTCAGCTCTGCAATTTTCTGTGTGATGTTGGACAATTTATTCAGACACTGAACCTCAGTTTCTCTTTTAGAAGGGATGCATTTCCTGTCTCAGTTTGGGGTTATGGCTTGATATCACTGAGGAGGTGGTCAATGGGTGCTGCCACTCTTCACGACCTGTCCTATCTACCTATTCCAACCTCCCCTTTCTCCCCCACCTCCTCCTCAAACCTCTCCTTCAACACACTCCACATTATTTTACCTGCCAATATCCCAGATCCACCCTGCCCATACACACCCACAGCTGGCTCCATCCTATGGAAATAGATGCTAGGGTACAAATATTCTTGGGGTTCTTCTTGCCTCCTCTCTCCATAGATGCAGCCCATCATCTTTAGGGAAAGATCAGACCTCAACTTCTCCAATCCTTAGGTCTCAGGCCTGAGCCAGCTGAAGCTAACTGCCCTCCCTCCCTGACTACTGCCCCTCCCTGCTTTCCTCCCTCCCATTCACCTCTGTACCAGGCACTGTGCTTAATACCAGAGCTAGGAAAATGACCAAAGGCCTGGGCTCCTTTCCACTCTCCACTCGCTCAGAACCTCTAGGCAGCACTGGCCACACTGCCCTCAGGGTTACATGCTTACCTGGGGGACAAGAGAGAGGGAGTGACCTTTGTGTTTTGAGACAGGTTCTCCCTATGTAACCCAAGCTGGACTAGAACTTGCCACCTTCCTACTTCAGCCTCCTGAAGGCATGTGTCACTGTGCCCTTGTTTTAACGGAAAATGGAGATCCAGAGGTCAAGCCTTGGAAGGGTGAAGAATAGACGGCCTGAGGGACAAGGTGGGATAGTAGCCAGTATTCTGGAATGTCCCAAAAGTATCAGGGAGGGGGACAGGGCAGACCAAGGGGACAGCCCATCTCCAAGAAGCTGCTGCTCCAATTCCAGTCACCCCATGGCCTCCAGAATGTTTCCTGGGCTCCCAGCTGTAGCTTTCCTATAACCCAAGATAACCAAGGGTTCATTGCAGCCCTAAAGCACCCCCACCCCAGCCTCAGCCAGTCCTGTTCCCACAGCTTGGGCCACCTCCCCACAGCCCCTGCCTTTGACACCCTTGGGGAAGGAGGCTTATACCTGGCAGATCCAGTTACTCCTGTGGGGTCTGTTGACCAATGTACCTTCCTGTGCCCTGCCAACCCCCACTGGTTCAATCAAAAATACCCACCAAGTGACCATATCCTCCTCTTCCTTTCAACTCCCAAACAGGAGGCTAGGCAGTGGTAACGGCACACAGGTAAAGCCACGTGGAACACGTGGCAACATAGATTTATAAAATGGGTTAATTTAAGACGTAAGAGCTAGCTAGGGAGAAGCCTGCCACGGCCATAGTTTAAAAATGATATAAGCCTCTGTGTGTTTACTTGGGTCTAAGCGGCCATGGGAGCTGGGCGGGACCGGGACCAGACAAACTTTCGCCTACAGGTGCACGCCTTTAATCCCAGGACTCCGAGGCAGAGGCAGGCAATCTCTGAGTTCAAGACCAGCCTGGTCTACAAAGAGACTGCCAAGACAGCCAGGGATACAGAGAAACCCTGGCTGAAAAAACAAAACCTCCAAACAGGGGAAGATATGTACCCAAAAGCCACACCTAGAGCACCAAGTCCAGCCTTCTGGCTTTCTCCCAGGATGTCCCTTTCCTGTCTTCCAGCCTGTACTAGCTGTCCCAGGCCCCCAATGAACAGCTTCCATATTGTGTCTCCTTGCCTCCACCTGCGGAAAGAGTAAAATAAAATAATGGATGATCTCTTCCTTTAGCTATGAAGTCTCACTTCCAGACACCTCAAGCCCAGGGGGGCTAGCCCTCTTGAGATCCAAGCATCACCCAATAAACAGAAACTAACCTTACCTTAAAGGGTACCAGAGAATGTAGACCTAATGCCAAACACAGCCTGGCCTGGGTGCAGGAAGGTAAGAGAAAGAACCACTCACCTGGCCTCCTCAGGGTCCTGAAAACAAGTAAAGAGGCTGACAGCCCCCAGGACTGGCACTGTCTGGAACCTCCTGGCTGGTACCTGGGTTACTGATTTATGCCAGCTTCTGCTGTTCAGCCTGCAGCTGTCACATCCACCCCAGGAGGAGAGAAACACACTGAGGCTCCCTCCTAACACTCTCTCCCATCCCTCAGTTCAGCTTCCAGAAAGAGCCATCGTCAACACATGTGCCAATTAGATACTGCTCAGCTTCCCATGGCAGTGATTACTGAAGGGCCTGGCTCCCCTCTGCAGGACCTGGAGACACCTGAAAGCCATTGGCTGCCCACTTACCACCAGCAGGTGTTAGCACTGCTCTATTAAATAGGCTGTTGTGACACAGAGGTCACCACCTTGTACAAGGTCATATAGCCAGAGGAGCAGACGCATGCTGAGTCCAGGGCCAACTTGTGAGACCTTCACAGATGATAGGACCCTTCCTGTTAGGGAAGAAGCATAGGACAAGGGTCATCNCAAGGCCCAGGCCCTCCTGTTCACAAGCTGGTTCTTTTCAGGGCTGACTGACATAATGGCTCAGTGGGTAAAAGTGCTTGCTGCCAAGCCAGACAACCCATGCCTTTATCACTGCCCCATCTTCTGATGCCTCACATTGGAGATTGGGAGNACTCAGCATATGAATTTGGAGGGAGGAATACAGATGGAAAAGTTATCAATAAAAATGAAATTGCTTTGTCAATACTAAAGAAGTCAAGTCAGGAGGTTGCAAAGGAGGGCACCTTACCCGCAATGTCTTGGAAGAACTATATTACTCAGTTAACCAGGCAGACCTCAGTCCACAGGAAGCACAGTGCAGAGTGGCTGCTGGCAACCTTACACAGGTAGTACATTTGACCCACAGTGGCCCATCCACCCTGGGACACTCGTTAGTGTTTCATTTCTCCCTCCCCAANCCCCTCCTGGCCTCAATGTCTTTGAATCTCCCTTAGATGACCATGCTGTGCATGGTCCCCTCGGCAGTGACTGGCTAGCTCAGGGCACACGAGATTCTTTGGGGAGCCTATCCATTACTTAAGGTGACACAGCTAGTGGGAGCAGCAGTGGGAGGACCTACATGCAGAGCTGAGGCAGAGGAGTGAGGTCAGATTTGCAGAAGATGGTCCCATCCTCCCATGCAGGTAATGGCAGGGACCAGCTTCCACTTGCTCAGAGCTCTGAAGGGGCAGCATCAATGGACTCACCTGGGACAGGGTGACCTGTATTAACCACATCACTGTTTTGCATNTGCACAGGAAGGAGGGTGCCTGCCCTGAAAAATGCTCTGGAATACCATGGCAAGGAAAAGGTTTCAAAGGGAAGTCTCTTGGTCTTTTTGTCTCTCTGCCTCTGCTTCCAGTTGTACCATGTTAAAATGAGTCTCNGGACACATTACAATGGAGAACCTCAAATGCACTCATGGTAGAGAGCAGAGAGCTCATGCCCCATGCCGTGGAACAAGCTCTGCTCACCTCTGGAGGTTACACATTTTTACTCTGCCTGAATTCTTCTAGAGCACATCTCAAGAGTTACCAGTCCACAGTAAACGCCTCTGCTTTTCTCACACAATCCTGAAGTAGGACAGCTTTCCTAAGCACAATTGCAACACTGTCAGCATACCTAAAGACATGGGACAGTCCTCTGTCTCTTCTGAGACCCCAGGCACCCTTCTCTTCCTTCTTCTCCTTCTCTTCTTTTTCCTTCTTTTTGTGGTACTGGAGAATAGGCCTGAGCCCTTTTTATTATTTTTATTTGTAAAGATTTTTGTAGTTTTAAAAGCACTTTTGCTGGGCGATGGTGGCGCATGCCTTTAATCCCAGCACTCGGGAGGCAGAGGCAGGCGGATCTATGTGAGTTCGAGGCCAGCCCGGGCTACCAAGTGA
>LZPO01066766.1:57704-69482 GCA_001675575.1 Neotoma lepida
GCACTTTTATTATTTTTAATTATGTGTATGTGTGTGCTTTTGTGCATGTTGAGTGCAGGTGCCCTCAGGAAGCCAGAGGGGTCGGATACCCTGGAGCTGGAGTTACAGATGATCGTGAGCCACCTGATGTGGGAACTTGGGTCCTCGGGAAGAACAAACAGCAAGTACTCTTGACCACTGAGCCATCCCTTCAGTCCCAATATTTTTTTTATTTTTAAGACTCTGTTTTGCTAAGTTGCCCAAGCAGGTTTAAACATGGCATCCTCTTGCCATTCAGCTTTCAGTTGCCTCTCTCTCTCTCTCTTCCTCACCCTCTCTCTGGAGACAGGGTCTGTGTCTGTTACTTTTCTATTACTGTTAAAACACCATGACCAGAAGCAATTTAAGGACGAGTTCAGCTTATGGTTCTAGGAATCCATAATGGCAGGAGGTTGGAGGTGGGGGTGGGAAGCCACAGCAGCAGGCAGCTGGAGCAGAAAGCTGAGAGATTGCATCTCAACCACTCAGGAAGCAAACAGTAAACTGGAAGTGTAGAGAGGCTATAAACTCTTGAAGCTAATCCCTCAGGACCTGTGAAGCCAGCAGCTGTGCCNGGTGCAGCATGCTGGCCCCTGCCTTGCCTGATGGACTGGGTGGCTAAGTCCTGTGGGCCTGAATGAGGGGTATACATTCTCCCCATGAATCCCCTCATATCCCCCATGAATGAGAGGGATACAACAGCACCCCTTCCCCCAGCTGCTGCCTTCACAGGTCCTGGGGAATTGGCTACTGCACAACAGAGAATCTGCTAGAACTTTTGTAGGCATTTTCTTCCTCCCTCACCTGAGCTAAGATTCCCTACTCAACCTTGGAGGCCTGTGAGAGAATACAAAAGCACTTTACCAGCTGTCCACTCCAACTCTTCTCTTGTTTCTTCCCCTCACTGAAGCCAGGAACATCCAGGACTCAAAGATTAGATTCTGAGAAATTCCAGACCTCAGGGAACTACACCGATGGGGCAATAGAGTGCTGCCAGCAGGTAAAGGCTGCAGGGGTGAGGTGAGAGGTGTCACCGAGATCAGCTCCAGAGTGTGCCCACTGCACCACTCCCATCTTATTGGCACTTCCCAGCGGTTGGCACTCGACTCACTATCCTGCTGCAGGAAAGCTTGGGGAGAGTGAACATGACCAGACTCGATACAACAGGCAGCCCTGGGGTCCGAGTGAACCTGGGGCTGATGGTTATCATTGGTTTGTAGCTTGCTATAGGATCTCATGGTGGTTTGGGATCAGTGACCACAGGGAACCAGATCCCAAGTGCAGTCATGGATAGTGTCATCAGAAGCTTACCAAGAAGGCCTGGCTATTCACTCCATAGGAGCTTCCCCTCTGCTAGCCCTTCAGCCTGGGGTTGTGGCAGGTCCAGGTTCTTTCAATATCGTCTTCTCAGCAGAGCGAGAATACTCTTCATTTGCCCATGAAGTCAGTCAGCACTGCCCTTTCTGCATTTTCTCAGCAAACAGGAGTAGCCCTGNGCTGCTGCCCTCGAGTTCACAGCCTGTGTCCTTCTGAAGGACAAGCCTGTGTCCATTGCACACAGCAAGGCTCTCTGAGCTCTTAAGGGAGACCTACACCCTAGTTCCCTGTCAGCAATGGTGGGATGCTTTCCAACTTGGAGTTCTCTGGTGTGGGGTTATAGCCCTGTGCTTGAGATGCTAGTAAGCCACCTCAGTTCCCCATTCTCAGAACTTGGGAAACAATGATGGGCATACAAGTTGGGTGTGCTTTGTGCAGCTGGTTAAGTAGGGCGCTGATGGGAACATGGGGTACAGGAAAGGAACATTGCTGGCCCCCTAGTGAGGGAGTATAAGAAGGGCGAGGAGTGCTTGGGAGCCTGTAAACCCTGCCAAGGTGAGGTGAAGCTTCTGCTGCAAGGGGGCAGCAGCTAATAGGGTAGGGCTCTTCCCATCATGCCATTCCAGGTGACAAGAGGGCAGAAGAATGACTGGAGCACCCCTATGACATGGGCACCCAGTCTTTGGCTTGTCCTGAAGATCAGTATCCTTGGTAGCTTTGTTAAGTGCCTCTCAATTAACCTTCAAGACAGTCTAGAAGAGGATATTGTCTCCATCTGTGACAGGGCCAGTAGGGACATAAGGCCTTCCCCATCCCTGGGACTCCAAGTGGTACCTNGACTGTGGTATAGGTACCAGGCTGTGCCATTCACTCTCCACAATAGTACGGTGTTCTGAGCTCCTCAGCCTGGCTCCTCTGTGCACACTTGGTTCCTGTTGCCTTGACCCCTGCCTTCCAGCCCAGCTACCACTCGAGGTAGGAACAACCAGAGGAGCCATTGTGTTTGGCCTGTCAGGGCCTGAGTGAGCCAAATCATGGCTGCATGACCTCTGTAGGGCCTGACCCCTGTCAGCTCTGTGGGTTCCTGTCAGCTCTGTGGGTTCCATAGAGACTGAGGGCATAGCTCTTCAGGAGGTTTGGAGTTCCAGACCTTGGAAGTACCCTTGAAAGATTGTTACCAGAGAAAACAAGGCATCGCAAGTACCTATGATTCTCTCTTGCTGCTCACTCATGTGGCAACTTGCCCTCTGCAGTTCTGTAATGTTTTTCCCTTCAAGGAACCAGCAGCCCATAGGAACTTGGTACAGCTCTCTGGGGTAGCAACATCTTGGTAACCTTTGTGTTTTACTGTGCAGTGTGGATGGACTGGTCTGTCTGACAAGAGACTACTACTAGACCTGTGGATACAACGCTGGGCTCACACAAACACACAGCTTGGGGTGATGGAACCGGATTCTTGGGGGGCAACATCCTTGCAAATAGGCAGGAGACACTTCTGGGAATCAGAAAAGGGCTGCCTGCAAAAATTGGCCAATCCTCTCACACACTGCATAAACTGGGATGAGGCAGTTTTGGCTTGTCAAATATACAGGAGTTGCAGAGTCCAGCCTTGAACTGACCAGGTATAAGACCTTGAGCAAGCATCTAGTAGCCTCATCATGCCTTCGTCTTCTTGGCCTGGAACACTGATCCCCAGCACTAGCTGGTGCAATCAGTGCCAGTGGAGCAGTCAGTGACTGCCAGCCTGACCATGAAGCAACTATTCTGAAAATGTTCAAGAGCNTGAAGTGCAAGGCAGTGCTGGGCCAGCAGGGCTTCCTGGTCTTGGTGCTTTCAACAGTGCCAATCTGAGCAGGCATCTAATGAGCAGCTTTCAAGGGCTGGGCCTTACTTTCTGTTCCCAAACTCCTGGATAGAAGCAGGTTGCAGGGAGTTGTAATTGGCAACTTACCATGCGTCTGGAACTCACCAGGTGATGCTTACAGTGTCAGAGACAACAGCATTGGTGGCCACAGCAGTGGTTGGCAGCTTAGACAACAGAGGCAGAGGCCTTTATGCTCTCTGAACACTGGGCCAGGCTGGTCACACTCCTGAGGACAGGTGAAGGCTGGTTAACTGCCGCTCAGCGCTGTCCCTGCACTTGTAGGTAAAGCATCTGTGAAGTACCTGGGCTGACAGTCTATAAAGAACCCCACAGAAAGCAGAGCGGGTGGTCAGCACAGCTAGTTTCTCTTGAGGGGGGCACATCTGTGCTCAGGGCAAATCAACAGGGAAAGGGGCTTAGCCATGTCACAGGGTGTGCCTGCTGGACACCCAGAAGGATATCATGCTTAGTTCCCCACTGAGCACCTGGGGTGCTCCTGAGGAAGACACGGTTGCAATGACTCTAAGCTTGACCAGAGCTACATATACCAGGGGCTTTATAAATTGTGTCAGGGGGCTGGAGAGGTGGCTCAGAGGTTAAGAGCACTGACTGTTCTTCCAGAGGTCCTGAGTTCAATTCCCAGCAACCACATGGTAGCTTACAACCATCTGTAATGAGATATGGCGCCCTCTTCTGTATATATAATAAATATATCTTTAAAAAAAAAATAAATTGTGTCAGAGTGGCTGAAGAGGAGCTGTGAAACCAGAAGCTGAATTCTTAGAGATAGAGGCAGGATGATCAGGAGCTAAGAAGTTCAAGTTCAGTGTGCGCTACNGGAGACCCTGCCAAAGATCAAAGAAACAAAAAGGAACGTTCTACATCAGTCAGTGAGGAACCTGTTCAATTTTCAGTGGGTCATCCTGTGAAGAGTTTCAGCTCTGACTGCAGACAAGCAGGGATTCTCAAGTTGCAGGGCAGGCTAAACAGTCTGTAGCATTACTGTGCTCACATGGGCACACAGACCTGGAGACAGGTATCTACAGGAACATGCTTAATCACACTGAATTTTCCTTCATACTTCTTCAAACAGACAGATTTTTTGTTTACTGTTATTGTGTATACATGTATGTGTCAGTGGCCATGTCAGAGGAGCAGCAGGTGGTAACTGACTTCAAGGAGGTCAGCCTACCAGGAAGCAAAACTCTGATGGGTGAATCAGATAGGCAAGGCCCCTAGGGCTTCGGCCCCAGAATGTCTCTTGCTACTGTTGTGCCTTTACATGCTGTTTCCATTTTTCTCTGGTATCTGGCATGGTGTAAATGGACATGGGGGATCCCTATTGCCTTTATAATGTAATGTGATTATTTCAATGGAAATATCCCATTCTATTGGGCATTTTTACCTGGTGGATTATTGTGAAGATGATTTCCTCTTAAGCTGTACTATTTAACTGCTGAAATGATTTTATACAATAATAGTGTTAGTTTAAATAGGATTTTGATGATTGAGGGTCTTTAATAAATACAGTAAGGGACTAGGATAGGTTAGCTTAGTAAGAAAACTAATGTGGTAAAAGCAAGATAGGGTGTTACCCCTTTCTGCCCCTGATGAAACAGGGGCTGTGGAGGATAAAGAATTAAAACAAGGAAGTGTCACACAGCTAGTTTCTCTTGAGGAGCCATATAGACTGTGGCTTAGGCTAATGATTAAGAAAAACAACTGAGTCCCAGAAGCCCAGCTAGCTCAAGTTCTTTTAATCTTAATGTTGGGAGATGTGTTCACAGGTTTCAGTGTGCATCATAGCTGAAACAAAGCTTTAAATATGACTTAAGGTTAGATTCAGATGTTTTTTGTTAATAGCTTTGAGGTTAAAAAAACAAAACAAAACAAAAAACCTTGAGAAACAATCTAAAGTTTAGAAAGGCACATAGTTGAGTGAGGGACTCACTGAGGTCAGGGAACAAGAATAATGGCAGCCTGCCTATTGCTGGCTGACGTATTTTTCTTGCTAGGATGGGTTGGTGATCAGGGGTGATGATTAATTCCTTGTACCCATTTCTGCCCTCAGCTTCCTGATATAAAAAACTGTTGATGAATAGGTATGCACCCTGAGGATTTAAAATAGAGATGACTGTTTTTCATATATAAAAGTTTAGGTTTGTGACTCTTTTAAGATTCTTTGTAAGATTACCTTTTAAGTAATAAAGTGGTTGATCCTTTCTTTGTAACTGCCAAATGTAGCCTGCCAGTAAAGAGACCTGACTGAGAAAAATACCTTGCTTGCTTACACTCTGTTACTCTACAAGTTGATTGGATATGAATGTATGTGGGTTCTTAGGATAATGTGTTTTTCATCTATAATACGTAGGATGTTCAATTATGTAAGGGAAATAGGAAACATGTTTTTTAACTATATTCATTATAATCATTCACTTGAAAAATAAAATGTAACCACATTGTAATTTTATATTGCCTGAAAGATTTTGTTGGGATATATAAGCTGTAAAGGAAAAATAAAGAGAGAGAACAGAGACAAAAGATAGAAAGACCTTAAGAGTGTGTGTTTTTCCCTTTTTCACTGGCCCCAGAAAGTTAAGTTTCACTCCATCAGATAGGAAACTGTCAAGCTGAGTAATCAGTCCACCGACTCCGTGGCTCTCCTTCAATCCCTGAGCTGCTGGAGGCTGGTCCTTACAGCAGTAGTAAGTATTATTGTGTATACATACATACGTATGTGACTGCAGTACATGGCACACATTCAGAAGTCAGAGGACAACTTTGCAGGGTTGTCCTTTCTTTCCACCTTTCTGTGGATTCTGAAGTTTAGACAGTAAGCAGCACCTTCCCCACTGAGCCATCTTGCTGACTTCTGTGTACCATGAATACTGTTCACATTAACATGGGAAGACTTGTCTAACAGGGAGGGACAGAGCCACCCCTACCTGTTGGGGATGTGGGTCAGCTGGCTGCCCATCAGCCCCTAGCTACTTTCTTTCCCAGCTCTGGGGAGTTGCTTTGGGAGGATAACTGCCCTCAGGCGGAAGAGTTCTGGTTTTCTCTTCTTCTCNGTTAAGAAGAGGCTGCTTCTTCACTTAAAAAATTGCTATGATAAATAAAAACAACAAACATTTTTTAAATTTTTATTTGGTGTTAACTCCACAATAAAACAAAACAAAACAAAACAAAAAAATCAGTTACTCTGGTGTACGTGAAATCAGAACAATACAACCACGGAAAAAATCTCAGCCCAGGANTGGAGCTGATACTTCAGTGCTACGGATATGCAACGCGCTTCATACCACAGAGCGTTTCAGCGTTTGCCAACTTTTTTTAATGCTTTTTTGTGATCATCCATTCACGAAACTAAAACCACACTTCAATTCTGTGCCAAAGCCTGAGCTTCAGCCACTTAACTACAAAAAGAAACCAAATACAGAATCTATTCATCCCTTTGCCTTTTGTGACCCACCGCATCCCCTGTGGGAGGCCTCTCCCCACAGCTGAGGAGGTAGGTGTCTTTGCCACCTGGAGCCCTATCCTGACAAACACTGGCTGTCCAGGTCATCCAAGCTCAAGGCTGAGTATGAAATCCATTTGGTCATAGCAACAATTTCTAGGGTAATTGTGACTGCATTGATTTTAGGAATTTACAACTTTCAATCCTTTTTGCCTTTGATGATAGGTTATAATTCAGTGCAGATGTTAATCAAATTTTAGGAAGCTCCAGAAGAAAAAAAAAAAACACAAAACTTATCTGATGTCTGTAAATAAATAAGAGCAACATGAAACCTTCCACACACACGCACACACGCACACACAAGCACTGTAAAGTGTCAGAAGATGTGCTGTATGAAAACAACCCCTAAGGTGGTAAGATGCCCCCAGCCAGCAAGCCAGGCTCCCCATGGTGAGGATGCACAGAACTGCAGTGACTGCACAGCCTCCATGCTATTTCCTGTGTTCCCGACAAACAGGCAACAAACTCAAGGACTACCAGCAAGGCCTCAGGGGCAGCCACCCACATGCCCAGTGCTGTCCCACTTACTGGTGAGGCCAGCTTGGCTACTTCAGACCTCTCAGCCATTCCTAATGTTCTGGACATGCTGAACTCATGTCACAGACAAGGTGTTTTACAAAACAAGTTGGTTAAAAGAGAAAACTAATTTTGGATGTTTAGGCTTTGCACGTTGGCTCTCCTAGCGCCTGTGGCAGTACTGCAAGAGAGCTCAAAGAGGTGATGAGCACGCTTAGATGCATCTGTGCAAGGCGTGCCTCTTGCCTGCTTTACCAAGTCACATGAGGCGATGATCAGAACAGCAATCACACAGGTATGTGGGAAATTCCTATACCCACCCCAGCCCACCACAAGCAGAACTTGCCCAGAACATTCTCTCAAACACAAAATGAGATACAAGCTATACTACATCACAGCCACAAGAGCAGCTAGCTGCAGCAGCCAAAGATTTCTTTGGGGTGATGAGGTGGCCTCACTGCATGTCAAATGTTTTTAAGTTCATTTGGAGACTTCAGTTCAATGTTGTCACCAGAAAATAATTTGCAGATAAGGTCCTCAACTATATGCTGGAGAGGCAGCTCAGAGAGCCCCCACTGCATCCACTATGAATGCACTACAGTAGCAGAACTTACCCCATCCACCCCATGCCTCAAATCCTTGGCTTCTTCAGCTAGCAAGAAAGTCACAAGCCACAGTATCTTCCAGGGTACTTTAGGGGAATCCTAAGAGAGAGCACAGTATTCTGTAAGTCTCTAAAGCACACCCTTGTGTTCCTACAGCAATGTCCATGAGATCTTCTGAATGAGCCTGCAGATGAGTCACCATGCTTCCCTCCTCCTTCAGCAAGGCCCTGACCCACTGCAGGGGAGGNCTGATCTCCTGGCTCAGAGAACAGAGCTAGAGTCTCTGGACGGTGGCGGTTGTCGCCATGGTGCTGACAAGGTGATGGCGACACTGCCGCCAGAGGGAGGCCTGCAGCTGCGATGCAGAAGCGGGACGCGCTAGGACAAGCACATGCACACCCATTCCTCACTGGACAGCACAGTCTAGTCTACTTCAGAGAGCAAGAACTTAACAGCTTGGAAACAAATCTTCAACAGGACAGCCGTCCTCAACGCTAAAATAAGCAAGAAGAGAAAGGTAATCACTGATGTGGATCAGTTAATTGAAGAAGAAACCTAAGTTGCTGCTTTAGACTAACAGGCCTCACAGAAGGCAATTTCCCATCACAGCATTTTCAACGACTGGTACTACTCTGCAGGGTCAGAGATGTGTTCGGGAGAAGAGCTCCTCTGTGCTGGGGCCCACCCACTCTCCGCCGGCTTCAGAGCCTGTATCACCCGTGTCAGAGCTGGCGCTGGAACACATCTTCCTGTGGAGGCCATTTGGTTTTGCCTCAGAACCTCTCTCTCCTGTGCATCTTGCTTCATAAACAGAAGACACCTACAATTNAAGAAACAATTTTCAATATACCAAAAATCAGACACAACACACACCCCTTCCACCCCAAGGGTTGATTCTACTCATAGACAGAGATGAAGTATCAATCACTGATATGTCCTATGGAGAGCAACAAAGATGTGAAGTCACACTGTTTTGGAGGAAACCTCTTCTCCCTTGTCCTTGAAGGGTCCAATTCTAATTCTGCATGTCTAGTCACAGGAATATTGTGGCCATATTAGGGTANGACAAAGGGACTCCTTAACTCTCAACAAGTCTTTGAGTACCTGGCTCAGGATAGCCCATGAAGCTTCACATAAGCTCCCCTGGAAAAACAGACATGGTCATGCCCACGGGGCTCACAGTTCCAGCAGACAAGCAACCAAAGGACATAGCTTCAGATTGCAGACAAGGATAAGGGCACTCTGGACAGAGTGCTCCAGAAGGTGGCACTCCTGAGCAAAGGCTGGTCCTCCGCACTGCAGTTTAGCACTACCTAGCATGGTGTAGAGCATCTCTTTGATGTGTTCACAGGAAGGCTGGCATCTGGGGACCCTANGATACTAGATGCCAATGGTAGCCTTTTTCACCAGTTACAGCAACTAGCAACCCTTCCCAGCCCATCGCAACATCCACCTCCAGCACCAGCCCATCACAGTCCCTGCATTTGAGCCAGAGGCAGAAGCACAGAAAAGCCACGTGAGAGCAAAGCACACAGGCTTCCAGGAGGAGTCTGGATTTCTTCCAACTGCACAGGCTAGGAGCATGGGCCCTACAGCCAGACTGTAGGAGCAGGCAGCCCATGTCTGTGTTCCATCTCCAGATGCCTCCATTTTCTACTCTGCAAACGGGTATGCCAAGAACTTAGTGCACAGGGGTGTTTGTGAGGTCACTGTCTTGCTGAATGGAGATGATTATCAAGGACAAGCAGAAGCAAGGACACGAAAGGCTGTGGCCGCTGTTGAGGAGTGGCAGTAGTCTGAACAATGTGGAAAGGATGGTGTGGAGGAGAGAGGTGGATGGAAAGTGGAGGTGAGGTGCATTAACAGGTTGGTAGACACACTGTGTGTAGAGGTGAGAGGAAGAGACAGGTGGAGAGACAGGTGGTGGGATAAGCCATTCCCTGAGGATAGAAGGCTATGGAGAGGCCTTGCATGTGGGCTGAGAAACATTAACACAACCTGATAGGTCAGCAGGATTAGCACCACATGGTGCTTTGGAGAATTCTTACAGAGCTTGAGCTAACACTGACAACTCTGAGGAGAAAATAAGTTTCCTTCGATTCAGGTCAACCTGCCTAAGGGTGGAAGGCCTGAGACTGAGCTAAAAGTACGTCAACGTCTTGAATGTGCCTTCATGGTGCTCACAGGCTTGTGGGGGAGACAGAAGGGTCTGGGATGGTGGGGCTCCATCCAGAGAGTGCACAGGAGCACGGGAAGGGCAGGGTCTGTCCCACACAGGTTGGAAAAGCACACTGGAAGGAGGAAGCTGCTGCCCCAGGATTGAACGAGGAGCAACAGGCTTAGCACTGCATTAAAACCCCCTGTACCAGCAGCATAGGGAAAGCTGGAGGGGTATCAGGGGCTCTCCATGAAGGTCTGGCAAATGGTCGGGGGTGGGGAGTTGGGTCAGGCAGACCCAAAGGAAAGGCCAAGAGGAGAAAGGCAACACCCATGGATCTGGGGAATGTGGGCCAGGGTGGGTCACAGTACTCCCAAGTTTGTGACTAGAGTGGTANGGAGGAGGACAGTCCACTTACCCTATTAAAATCTAACAGACGCTCTTCACGACTGGGTGTCTCTTTAGCATCTGGATATTCTTCTATACCATTCTCTCCCTTGGCATTTGTATAACATCTGTCTCTTATACACATCTAGATGTGTATAAGAGACAGGAGGAGGACAGTCCACTTACCCTATTAAAATCTAACAGACGCTCTTCACGACTGGGTGTCTCTTTAGCATCTGGATATTCTTCTATACCATTCTCTCCCTTGGCATTTGTATAACATTCTTAATCATTGTGAATGGAGAAGGGAAAAGAGGGAAAGGGGGAAATTCAATTAAGACAGTTATGAAACACACACCCTTGCTTCACCTCACTGAAAAGCTAGGCCTCCCCACCCTCTGGAGGTTTAAGTTGTCACCAAAAGCACAGCCAGTCAAGAGTATATGAGAAAACACTGATGCCAACTGAAAACTTTCAGCCACGAGTGTGTAATGAATAATAATAAAAACCACCCAGCAGAAGCATATTTTACTGTAAAACATTCTCTCAACAATTCAACAAATATATACACAGACCCATGATGTGATGGTCCTGGGAACACAGGNAAAAAGACCAGCGAGGCCTNCACTCTCAAGAATGAGTGTCAAAGAGGAGGGAGACGGATGATGTACCACAGATATGCTCATGGAACAGGAGCAGAGGTTCCAGATGGGGCAGCCCAATGAGAAAGCAAAGCAGGTAAACAGATGGCCTGTTAGAACTCACCACCATGCCCACCACAGTCCGTAACACCTTGTGCACTGGGGAAAGGAGGCTCATGGTCTAGCTGGCCAAGGCCCACAGGATTCGAAGGCAATGCAGACTAAGCTAGAAGAATCCAATCCACAGCAGGGCCAACTGTGCTTCACCCATGCTATATACTATTCAGCCACCTAGGGAACTCANAGAAACTAGGCCCCAGAAGACTGACCATCAGTCCTTCTGAGACGCTCCCAGGTGATTCCTGAGCACAGCCCCTATGCTGAACCTAGTCCTTAGTCTGCCCTAGCATCTTGCCCACCAACCCTATGAAGAAGTCAACTGTGATGGAGTTACAGAGAAGGATGGAGACTCCAACCAGGCTAATCTGGACCTGGCTCTGACAAGAGCTCAGGAATGCTGATCCCTTAGCATCCCTGCTCACTGGAGTTACATCACAGGTATCAATGGGATGTTGTGGCTATTGTGTGCCCAGAGCTACAGAGGACAAGGCCTGCCTTAATAAGTGTTACACTCCTGGGCACCAAGTACAGACTTTGCTTGCCAGGTGGGCACATAACCTACCAGTCAGTCCTGGCCATTACTTGAATAACCCTGGCCTTGAGTGACAAAAGTCATAGCAGATGCCAGGTTC
>LZPO01066767.1:4701-17415 GCA_001675575.1 Neotoma lepida
CAATTCATAACAGTAGCAAAATTACAGTTGTGAAGTAGCAATGAAATAATTGTATGGTTGGAGGTCACCATAACATGAAGAACTGTATTATTAAGAGGTTGCAGCAGTAGGAGGATTGAGAACCACTGCTCTATCTGAAACTCTTACCATAATGGAGTATCTATTGACAGAAAGTTATGTCATGATCTTCTTCCACTTTGAGTTCTGCTGGATATATTTTCTCTTTATAGAGTTTCAAGTTGTGAACTTTTGGAATATTGGGCACTTTAATGATGTCTCATATTCTAGATTGNATTTCTTTTAATGAAAAATGATTAATCTTTTTCACTTTTCTCAAAAAATTGGACTTCTACCCATTTTCTATTCATGAAATCCCAAAGGTCCGTATATGGGATGGTTTTAACTTATCCCACAAGTTGCCAAGGCTTGACTATTTTTTAAAACCTTGGCCTGTGCTGGAAGAGAGCTCAGTTAGTAAAGTTCTTGCTTTACAAGCCCAATGACCTAAGTTCTGTCCCCAGAACCCACATTAAAAATCCAGGGTATGGTGGCTCACATTTGTGACCCCAGCATTGGAGAGGCAGAAACAGGTGAATCCTTGGGACTCTCTGGCCAACAGGTCAAGCACAATTAACAAGTTCCAGGCCAAAGAGGTTTATCCAGAGAGAGAGAGGGAGAAATACAGGTGGATGGTACTTCTGTAGGGACACCCAAGGTTATCCTTTAATCTACACACACACACACACACACACACATGTGCATACATGCATGCACACACATACATACATGCACACCCACATCTAAGAAATTTTGCTTTTTTAATTTTAGGATTTGTATTAAACTATTTTTATAGCTGCATTTTCATTTTCAATATTTTTTTTTCTATTTTAATGCTTGAGGTGTTAATAAGCTCCTCTGATGAATTACAGTGATTTTGTAATTTCTAGTTTTTATTAATTGGCTCAAAGTGTTTGATTTGCTTTTAAAATTTCCTGTTTCCCATATATAGTTTCCTTTACAATTTTGCAAACATATATAATGTCTGTTTTATAGGCCTTTTCTGGCTATTTATTTATTTGAATTTGTATTCACCCAGTTTTCATGTCATTACAATAACATTGTTCTACTTAGTTTTAGTAATTTTTNATTAGTTCCTGGGCATTTTGACATTATGTTGTTATGCACTGAGTTCTGTGTGGAGTGGTACTCAAACAGCTTGCAAATCAGCTTGTCCCTTTGAAGCTTCGTTTTAAATTTTATTAGGCTAGTATATCCGATTTAGGAGACAGACAAAGAATCAAGAAAGCCTCCTGGGAATTTCCCATGCTCATCTCTGAGGTTTCACCTGTCTCCAGTAATTCCTGTCACCTCATTCCCAAGAACTGGTCTTTCCCTCTTTAAATCACTGAGATCCANATGCTGCTTGGGCCCTCACTTTTGAAGCACAATCCAACAACTTCATACTGGCACAAAGTCCATGTGATCATAGAGTACAGCTCATTTGCTTTTCTTCTCTTAGCAATCACAGACCTTTACTTATTCCTGTAACCACCCCCCCAAAAAGGTGAAGTATTCATTTTTATGTTCTAATACTTTAACATATTTATGACCAGAGAGTTAGGCTAGTACATATTATTTTCACGTGCTCACACATACTATGTTCATATAAGTGTCAACTCAATTATTGAGAAAGGGATATAGAATTCTACATTTTATCTATTTACCCCTATAGTTCTTTCAATTTTGGCTTTATATTTGTATTAGGCATATATACTTTTAATTTGCATGACTTCTTAGTATATCAAAATTTTATCCTTACAGATAAAATATAACCTATCAATATGCATCATTATGAGTTTCAGGTTGTCTGAAATGAACACAGCTATACTAAGCACATTGTATTTTTATAAGTATGCACTTCCATACTTTTATCTTCAGTTATTTCACTATGTATTTAAGAAGAATCTTTTTTATTAAGAAAATTTTTTATTCATTTTACATACCAACCACAGATCCCCCTCTCATCCCTCCTCCTGCTCCTCTTCAGCCTGCCCCCCCCAAACCCACCCATCCCCTCCTCCTAAAANGTAAGGCCTCCCATGGTGAGTCAGCAAAGCCTGTTGGTGCATTCAGTTGAGGCAGGTCCAAGACCCTCCCCACTGCATGAAGGCTCTGTAAAGTATCCCACCATAAGTAATGGGCTCCAAAAAGCCAGCTCNTGCACTAGGGATAGATCCTGATCCTACTGCCAGGGGCCCCTTAAATAAACCACGTTACACAACTTTCTCCCTTATGCAAAGGTCCTAGTCCAGTCCCATACAGGCTCCACAGCTGTTGGTCTAAAAATTCATGAGTTCCAATGAGCTTGGTTGGGTTGTCTCTGTAGGTTTCCTCATCATGATCTTGATGTCCCTTGCTAAGAAGCATCTCTCATATCTCTTATAAAGTAAGAAGGAAAAGGAATGAAGTAATGATGTAGTTATATATATATATATATATATATATATATATGATCTCAAAATGTAAAAGAATTAATTTTTATAAGAGATGGTGCTGAGATAAGATGTTTACTCATTTGCCATGATTTCTTTAATGAATAAAAATTTTAGTTATTAAAGTACATGATTAATAGCTGAAATGCTATCCAGGATANCCTTTCTATCTGCNTGATCACAANGCCTCTTGAAACAGTGGAGTATGATAGTATTCTAGCTCTGACATTTCAGTGTAGGGCTTTTACCTTTCCCTACATGTGACAGGAGCTGTGTTTGACAGTAATATCACAAAGAGGAGAAGAAAAAATAGATTGAAGTGTAGCAAGATGGGTTGGGCAGTGTAGTAAAATAGAAGTCTTGTGTGNTCTGGTCATATTCCATCCATTAGATTATGTGTTGTGAATAAAATATAAGTAAAATATGTCCTTTATTCTCAAAAAATCAAAGGAGTAAATCCATCTTTGATACTTTGCTTGGCAGATACTGAAGGGAAAGTTGTCTTTCTCTACATTTTAGGGCAGAGGGTCTCAGGATGTCCTAAGGGACAGACCACAGATTGGATGAACCTCATTCAAATTGCACCTAAGCACTACACTAGCAGAAACCTTGGTAGAACTATGCTGGTTTCCCCTCATCATTTCTGTTTAACAACAGAAAGACAGGATCTTACCTGCTACAAACTACATTGTGTGGAGCCAATACAGTGTTTTAATACAGTGTCAGCATTTAAAAAAAAATTGGACAAACACAGAATGAATATATACAATAAATAAGACAAAATTAGAGAGGGAAAACAAATAGCTAGCTAATGGGAACACTATAGTTAATCAGCAAGAAGGCTAAAGTATCCATAAATGCTGTATTACATATCCAGGAATCAAAAAAAGACGAGAGGCAAGTAAGAGAATAAGAAATAGGACAGACCCACAGGAACAACCTAAATTATGTGTCTGAAGTCCTAAGAGGACTAAAGAGCAAANAGCACCTACTAGTCAAAGTCCAACCCATGACTACTTCACCATTAACTTTGAATGTTACAGACTTACAGCTGAGTTTCACTAAAAGGCAAATACCAATGAGTACATATGTTATGATTCTGATAATCTATAAATTACATAAACAGCTAAAATTGACCTATGGAAACTGAGGTTGTGTTACTCTGTGGGAGNGGCAGTACCTATGAGGCAATTTAAAGGTCTGCCACNGTTTTATATTCTGAGTCCAGGACTATTTACATTTATGTAGGTAGCTTTTCAAATTTCACTGAATTTTCCTCATGATATGTNCATNAGCGTGGGTAGGTATTATTTTTCAACACAGCATTTTCCAAAGATTCACAAATTTACTCAAAGTCTAAGAAATCATCAAAACCAGCCTTCCCACCTTTATATCTGTAATCTGTATTAATCAGATTTTAGGGAGGGATGGAAAATCTGAGATGAACAACAAAAGAANGAAAAANGACTTTGGCCCCATAGTTTCTGTGGCTTCCGTCCCACATTGCCTGGGTCCACTGCTGTGGGTCTGATGAGATTCATGGCAATGCATGTCTATTGAGATAATGGGGCTCCCTCAAAAAAAGTGTTTTTAAATACCAAAAATGGAAAAGCTGGCTAAGAAATGATAGCAACTGCTTCTCTGGTACCATGGGNAAAGTTAATCCAACTTACACCAGAGTCCAATATAATTGTACAATCTGGTTTCAAAATTATTTTTGTCTCATNGATTATTTAATTCTATCCTATTTAAGGACTCATTTATTTTTTTCTTCCCAGTGTGTTGCTACGTATCAGTCTTTGCAGATGTGTAATTGCCCACCCTAACCCTTACTTTTCAGAAATATTTTCAAACTAGAACAGTATTTTTTTTTTTAAATTTGAGTGGCTATGTGATATTTATTTCATTCTCTTGTAGAACTGCATCCAAACATGTAAACAAGGACCTTGGGAATATGGAGGAGAATAAAAAGCTAGAAGAAAACAATCACAAGACAGAAGCCTAAGAGAGGAGAGGTTCCAGGTGTCCAGGTAGGTGGAATTGGGGGCGTGGTTTGTAGAGGTGACTCCTGGGAAGTGGGGAAGCCCTGTGGGGGTGAAACCCAAGCTTCACTTGCAGATATTTCTTAATTACAGCTCCCCAAACAGGAAGAGGGTTTCAAAAGGGAGCATCAGTGACTCATTGCTTTCCAAAGAATGGATTCTTCCCAGTCTCCTCAACCTCCCNAACATAATTATTATCCNCTGAATAATAAAATCCACTTTGGAGATTTTTTTTAACATCTCATTTGCATTTTGTGTTTTAATGCCAAAAAATTTTCCTGCACACAAAGAAGCTTTATTTTATAAGTTGGCATTTAGGTTCAGTAAGCGCAAACTCTAAATTTATTTTTAAAACCCATTAGAATAAATTTTAGTGTATAAATACTTTAATCCAAAGATATGGCATAATTGTTGAGTGTATTTATACAGTCATCTCTCCAATCATTTTAATGAAAAGGTTGACAAGCTTGTACACACACACACACACACACACACACACAGGCTTTCTTCTCTATAGTACATGTATGTTATGTTTATGTGAGTACATATGCACATAAGTACCTACATGTGCACATATGTGTGTGTTAGTGCTACATATGTTGCATAAATTCATATATATTAGCTGCATCTGTATGATTTTTAAGGCAGCCTCGAAAAAGTGTATGTCTCAATGATATTACCACATACAACTTGATCATTTTCTTTTTGTTTGGTTGGTTGGTTTTGGTTTTTGGTTTGTTGTTGTTGTTGTTGTTTGAAATAGGATTTCTCTATAAACAGCCCTGGATGTCCTGGAACTCACTTTGTTGACCAGGTTGGCCTTGAACTCAAGGAGATCGCCTGCTTCTGCCTCCTCAATGCTGGGATTAAAGGCCTGTGCCCGGCTCATTTTCTTTTTGTGTCCTCTTGAGACCAACAAAGGCCTCATTTGGATTAATTAGTCTGTGTGTCATGGAGAGAACTGCTACTACTAAGAAAGTGTAAAAAGCCCAACTGTTCCAGGTGGTGGTGGCACATCCCTTTAATCCCAGCACTTGGGAGAGAGAGGCAGGTTGATCTCTGTGAGTTCATGGCTAGCTTGATCTCCAGAGTGAGTTCCAGGACAGCCAGGAAGACAGACAGAGAAACCCTGTCTCGAAAAACAAAAATGAACAAACAAACAAAAAAAAAAAACAAACAAACAAAAGCCCAACTGCTGTGAACTTTAGGTGTAGTGTGAATTAACTGCAAGTCACAATCTGAATGTGTGGGTCATTTGAGTTCATTTTATAGCAATGATGGAGAGCATGGGAAAGAATTACAATTGGAAGGCTGTACCCACGAGGGAAATGTGACATAACTGAAATAAGATCACTTTGCAAAGTTGAATAGCTGGACTCTCAAAGAGATAGAGGAGTCAGAACTGGACTCGTTCTCCCGATCTGCTCCCTTGGATCCAGATACCTAGCTAGCAATTTCACAATTTCTTCTCTGCTGCTCTACTCTTTTCCTTAGTTCCATGTAAACACATTCTTTGTTTGCATCAAAATTGGGTTAAGTTCCATCTCACTATAAAGCTGGAGACAAGTTCCACAAATTGGAATGTGATTTATAGGGATGGATGCATTTTAAATTTGAAGAGAAATAAATGTAATGAACTATTGTCATGAAACATCATTATTCTCCTATTTTCGTGTAAATTAACCATGTCTTACAAAAGGAGGGAGAGAGAGAGGGAAAGAAGAAAGGGAGTGAAGGAGGGAGGAAGGGAGGAAGGGAGGGAGGGAAGGAAGGGAGGAAAAGTCATCAATTCCAAAACAATATTGTATGAATAGGGCTGGGTTTACAGGAGAACTCAGGAGTTCTATAAATAATCCCTTCTATGATGTAATTATTGTCACTTTTAGTGCAAAGGATCTGTTGATGGTGAAGAATGATGGTTATGGTAACTTATCTTCAATATGTTTTTCATCATTTCAGAGAAAAACCATATAGACAAACTGAAGCATGAACGTGGATGTATTTAAGACATATACAAAGACAATGACAGCAACTCATGGTTCAAGTATTAAGCAGTTCACCTTACCAAGCTGTCACAGGATCTTAGAGAATTATCTCAAGTAAAACAGTGAAATAAAGTTATAAAATAAAATAACAACAAGATTTGGCAGCCATGATAATAGGTCATATGTTGTATTTGGTTCGATTTTTTTTTTTTCTGTAAATGTCTGCACTAAGGATTTCCTTTCAGTTTGCCTTTTGTGTAAATTTTTTACGTAGCTATTTTTATACACTGTAAGCTTTGTTCTGGGAGTGGCTGTTAATTGGATGTATAATGTAATGTTTTCTTTCAATTGTTTATATGGATAGTCTGAGCAGGTACGGTTCTGATTCTGATTGCTATCAATAATGCCCCAAACGTCTTTACAAGGACCTGAAACCCAAAGGTGGTAGTTTGTGAGATTGGGGACATATACCTTGCCCAATCAGAAGCTGGTTTCTTCATTCTGAAGAAGACAAGCCAGCCCGAGAGTCAGGAGCACTCTTGGATGTGATGACCTGTGTGCTACTAGTGTGCTCTCAGAAGCAAGTGACAAACACAAACAGTAATACCACATGAGAATGATACTCTCAACCTGACAATTTTGTCTTCACTGAAAAAGACATACACAGAATTTGGGTCACATTTACTTAACAACACCTGCTAGGAAATTACACTCAGTCAAAAATCGGAAAAAATAGTAAGGAAAAAAAACTAATGTGGCAGAGAAAGTTGGAAAAATGACAGCTAGCATTCCCATTTTCACAGATCACAATGTAAATCACTGTAATTAAAATTGGTGTTAAATCCTTTGGGTTAGCCACTGCCTTAAAATGACATTTATTTCCTTTAAAAAAAAATAAAATAGGAGATATCAGTCAGAATTGCAGATTTTTAACAGTGGTCATTATTAAAGCTGTGTTATTTTCCACAGAATATAGAATATATATTTTTTTCGTGTGTGTTTTTGTTAACTACGCTACAGATATTGAATGCACCTTGAGATAATTTAGTGTTTTTAACTGGTACATAATTTATCAAGCAGTACATGAAAGTGTAATAATAAAATGTCTATGTATCTTTAGTTACATTCCGATTTGTAACTTTATAAACATGTTTTCTGCCTGAGGAACTTTTTAAGGAGGTGGTGTACATGGGATCTTTCTGAAGTAGACTGGATAAGGGCCATTAGCGATTTGTGACTAGACTTTACTCTTTGCTCTTTCGGGTAGAAGCTTGGTTTCTGGGATCACACTGCACAGCCATTTTGTCCCAGATTTACATGTATAACTTTAACTGAGAAAAGAAAAAATGACTATTAGATTTCCAGTTATAGAACTATGTTCTTTGAGAGGAAAAGGAAATGTGGTGTTTGCTTTTAGACTCAAAGAATAAACTATTTGGAAGGCAATGAGAAACTAATCAAAGATTAATCTCTGATGGAGGTTGGGAATAATCTTTTGCCACTTCTGAATTCTGAGAGATGTGTCTTTGTACATTTGTAACCATTTGATATCTGAGCAATAGTGTCTCAGCTTAATAAAAGCTTCCTATAGTACATTGGTATGGATTAAATACATAAAATATTCTATTAGACTCAATGCTGTATAAAATATGGGAGAAAAAGAAAACGTTATTGTGCCTCGAAACTTTGATTTATTGAAGTTTTATTTGGCAAGAAAAAAATTGAATCTTGATCAATATTTAAACCAAAGGGAAAAGGGAAAAACAAAACAAAACCAAAGTTCTTTGTTTTGCATGGCTAAGCCATTCTGTTTATCTCTGTAAATAATATGGTTTCTTTTTGTTTTCTTTTTCCTTTCTCCTTAGAATTTTGTTAAAGAAATTCTAAAAGTTTTAAACACCTGCTTTCCACAATAAGCCATGAACACTACAGTGAGATTAGTTCCGTATTAATATTTTTGTTTGTTCTGTTTGCTTTTTTTTTTTCCTTTGGTATGGGAGATCAAAGGTTTAAAGTCTTACTCCTAAGATGTGTTTGCAGAAAAGTAACAGGGCAACAAAAAGAGAGTGTTTACTCTAGTCCAGCGAGGTGTACACTTGCAGTTGTAACTGAGTCCTCAAACAGCTGTTACAACCTAGACAGCAGCGTGAGAGGCTCAGAGCTCTTGCCCAGGAGCAGATGTTTACAAGAGAGGACAAGATGGCCACTGCTGCATCAGTGTTTGCATAAGGAGGAAGCTCACTTGCTTAAGAGCAATTCCGTGTGCTGTCACACTGGAAGAATGCTAATTTGCAGTCTTCAACTTCTGGAGCTTCTTCTCTCCATATTGTACTCGTTGGCAACAGGATACAGGTGTTCTAAACAGTTCAAGGTTCACTCCCTATATGTAACTATAGGAATTGTATGTGGAAATGGATTAACATATCCCTCTATGCCTAAAAGAAAATAAAAATGAAATATGTCTTCACATATCCCTCATAGCTGTCTCCTCTTGTCTGCAATAGGATGTTCATGTACAAAAAGAGATTTTCTTTAATAAAAAGTGAAAAAGTTGATGTGATTGTCCATCCCTCTAGAAACGGATTATGAAAGTACTTGTACTTCTTCCTGTCAAGAAGATACCTTGAGTTTTCACCAGTGACAGCTTCTCAGGGTGTCTGTCCTCACTGATAGGGCCACAGTGCCCGAGGCTAACCCATCTCACTACCCTTGGGTTTGAATTAAGAGGACACTTGACTTTCATCTTTCTTTACCTCACTTGAGATCACCATTTAAAATTATCTAGGCATGATCTTTCACAGAAACGTGCTTTCTTTAAAAATAAGATAAGCTGGCTATATACATCAGAGATGAAAAGCAACATTTTTGGAATAATTAGCCAGCTGGCCATAGTCGCTCAGGCATATAATCTCAGTCATTTGGTAGGCTAAGNTAGGTACATCAGGAGTTCCAGACTAGTCTGAGCTACATCCTGTGTTCCAAGCCAGCCTGCATTACAGAGTAAAACCTCATCTCAAAAACTTAAACAAACAAACAAAAAGTTTGGCCCTACCTCTCTTCTGGCCATTCATGCATCCTCTACTCACCAAACACTGTGAGTGACAATATCCTCACTTCCCCAGGGTTGAGTTCTGTGACTCCCAAGAGCATATCTCTGTAAAACTAACGCNGGATGCTTTGACCCAGGCTGCTATAGACCTCAAAGTGTCTCAGAACATACTCCTTTAAGTTAATGAAATGGAAAGATAGTAATTTACAGATCAGTTGATGGAACCAAAAAGATAATTTTAAGATGGCTATGTAATAGTATCACATAATTCTTCAGCTGTATGTAAGTGAATGCCCTGGAATGTTTTTTCTTTTTGATATTATAGTATAATGACATTTTTCCCACCCATTTCCTCTACATATCCTCCAATATATCCCTCTCCACTCTCCTTTAAATTCATGACTTCTTTTTTCCATGAATCATTATTATATGCATATATGAATATACATACATATATTCTTAAATCTAACCTGTTCAGTCTGTATAATGCTACTAGTATGTGTTTTCCAGGTTAATTGTTTGGCACTAGACAACCACACTATGCTCTTCCCTGGGGAAGGTCACCTCTTCTGCTTCCTATTTCATTCAACATCACATTTAAACATACACATATTATTATCCTATTTAAATGACTATAATAAGACAGACATGAAGTAGATGTGTTATTTCACTGTTTATTGACTTTCTCACTATCTTGATAGAGATACAATCCTTAGATCACAGATGCAGAGAAACTGAAAAAANTTATTTGCAGTCACAAATGGGTCAGGTGGGTGCAAGGTGGTCCAGTACTTATGTCCAAGATTCCAAAGTGCAAGCTGTACCCGATATACATTTGTTATCTCTCTTGAAAAGTTGATATCTCTCAGTACTGATGAAGATTCCTAAGAAGACAGGTTAACATCCAGTACCCAAGGTTTCCTCTATTAAATGTCAGATTCTCATTGAAAATAAGATAATAAATAAAAAAACATGAAATCTTCTTTAGAAGATACATTTTTGTGTAAAAGATAGTTGCTTCTAAGTCCTAAATCTAAGGAATCTGATTGTAACTATGCCATCTGTATTTTTAAAATTAATGCAGTGTACTTGGCATTATATGCATCCCAAAAGAATGCATTTCAGTTAAAAGTAGGNTGGGTTTCTTATGTAAGCTTTTTTATAAAACCTATTCCTAAAATATGCTTTATTAGGGAAACGTGAAGGCAAAACCTGGAGCACATTTTCCCTCGGTTCTCTGTCTTTACCCATTCATCATCCTCATTCAAATCCAATTCATTTCCCCCTAAACTGCCTTTCTCATTTTTCTTTATAAATGCCTTTTGCATGCAAAAATATTCATTGGAAAATGAATGTATGGGCACAGAACTTTCGAAGCACATCCCGTGCTCAGGTTATTTGTCTTGTCTCTCTCTGTTAGCTGTCTCTGGGGAAGGTTTTACTTTGTAACAGCAGGCCAGCAGAAAGTGAGAAAATATCTCCAATTATCTACATAGATGCATGAACATCTATGTCAACACACACACACTCACACACACATGCTGAAAGGACATTTTAATCTTATTATCTGGATGAGAAAACAGTATCTGATTATCAAAAGAGGAATTCTTTTAAATAATCACACCATAGGAAGCAGAAAAGGAGTGAAGATAACCATGACTCTTTGTGTGACTTTCCACAATAATTCAAGGCCACATGAAGGCCAGCAACTGCAGTAGAATACACACAACTAAACATAATTATGTAAACTCCATACCACCAATAAGCATATGATGGCCTCAGTGTCCTTGAGACCTCACAGTAAGGTGTTACAATCTCTAAAAGTCTTGTACTCTAGACTGTGCTGAGGTGCTATGGTATCCCGAAAGCAAAACTTTTGATAAACATACGNCTTTGGAGGTTGTCACAACCCAGCTTGGACTATTTGTCAGCCAAATAATCAAAGGGAAATCTCAAATCTTCTCATAAATATTTTCCCTATGATTTCTTTTGGGGGGTGGGCTGTGATAAATTGAGCTTAATTAGCAACTGAAAGGATGTGCTTGGACTTACAAAGACATAAGCCATTCACTTCCACCAAACACAGTAGGTGGAATTAGACAGTCCTCTGTAATGCTTTGAATTCTCACCAGTCGGGGAAACCACAATTCTTTAAACAGAAGATAGTTAGTACTAGAAATTTGATATGTAGCACTCTCCTTAGCGAGGTGGTTGCGGAAATGGAGTTTCGATTAAGAAAGGGTTTATCTCTGAGCAACTGAGTCATTCCNGAGGTGCTGAGCAATTTCTGAAAACTCCCTTTACTCTGAAATTTGAGGCTTCTTTCTGTAAGTGTCTGCAACTACCAGGGAGTTCCTCCCCTTGGTTTNACNGTCTTTGTCCACTGTCAACTTTGCAATAGTTTTTTATAGGGAAAAAAGGACATCATTTATTGAATCCAATTTCAAGGGAAATGGCTATTATTTTACACATTTTAGGTTCACATACAATAATAATCTTCCTCTCATTTTTCTTGATCTAGAGGCCTTTGTTTTTCATGTTTAATCGTTGTATATACACCATTTACATAATAAGGGGCTTTCCTTTACATTTGCAACAGCTTCAGGTAAACAATAAATTCATCTTTCCATGTATTTCTAGTTGGTGAACTGTTTTAGAAAAATGTGACTCAAACATCTCCTGCGGCATCTCTGTTATTCTTTCTTTCACTCGGCTTTAATTTTTCTTGAATAAACTCACTGTATTATCAAATGCATACTCCAAAATTGTCACCACCACAATATTATAGTTTTGTTGACTTGCTGACAATAGTAATAAATAGTATTGGTGCACAAAGGATACCAGAGATCAAGAAATGTTCTTCTTTTGTGAGGTTTCTGTAACACAGAAGGTGTGATGCTTAGATTAGTAGCTTCAGAGTCCTTGTCCAGTTACTCCTAAAGCCTAGATGGGAAGTAGCTTGTGTAACTTCAGTCCCATTGCTGCCTACCCTTACCACAACTCATAGGGCCCCACTCTTAGACAAAGAACTACAGGCAACTAAGGAATGCTGAAATCAGAAGAAATGCTTTCCCCCAGAGCTGAGTCCTCTAATTGGTTACCAATACCAAGGGGTCAGCCCTAAAATCATGTACAGGCAAGTAACA
>LZPO01066767.1:39857-50121 GCA_001675575.1 Neotoma lepida
CTTGCATGGTACCTTCTGATACCATGAAAACTAGTCCTCAAGCAGAAGGATTGAGGTCAGTTCTAACTCAGGGCCTTCTAGTCGCTGTGGCAAAAGTACATGGTGTCTTCAGCCATGGGGACTTACCTTCTACCTCTGGNGGTAACCAAAGNCAATAGCCTATAATGTTTGGGGAATCTCTTGAAAAAAACCAACAGCTAAAAAGAGAGATTCTTGTTTCTAATGTTGAGGTTTAGTTATATTAATCTTTGGCTCTTAAAGGGTGCATTGTCAGCTCAGATGTGAAAATTTCATTTAAACTATATAGTGGATAGTTGTTTCTGCTCTTGGCCATGAGACTGCCCCTCTAGTGACAACAGGTAACCATGACACCTGCCTAAGACCTCCCCCTAGGGTGTGGTTCACAGGGAGCCCCTTAAAAACCAGAGATGCCTACATGACTGCCCTGCTCCTACTGCTTCTGGATTGCTCGCAGTCTTGAAGCCAGACTGAGGACCGAACCAGATTTCTCCACTGGATCGCATCCCTCTGTTTTCCATTCCTGTACTCGCTCCCTCCTACTTTCAGTAAGTTGTTCCCGAAATAAAGCTATCTTTTAAATGTAACTAATTGGGCTGGCCACATAATTAACCTTACCCGTGTGTGTGTGTGTGTGTGTGTGTGTGTGTGTGTGTATACTATCGATTTTTTGTAGATAGATAGTTAGGTATAGACAGATAAAGTAGACAAGTATAATTCATTCCTTATGACATTTTCAGATAAACTTACTGTTATTTTACCACTCTCTAACCTTCTTCCGTATTTATCTCCCTCTCCCCTCCTTAATTAGAGCCNTTTCCTGATCAGATCCCTTGTACCCTGCTNTTCCAGTCTCACCACTAAATGCCCCCTACATGCCTCTCCCACTCTTGTTGATCCCCTTCCTGCACCCCAATCTGCTTTCATACCATATATTTCAGTACCTTCTCTTCTCCACTTTCATCAGATCTTTTTGTNTTCTTAGCATGTGCTTACACATGTGTATTACACACTTTAATCAAGATCCTGCATCTGAGAGGAAAGCATGCAGTATTTATCTAAGTCTGCCCTTTTTTTCTTTAAATGTATATAGCTTGTTTTGTCTGCCAGTGAATATCTGTGTGCCAAAAGGTGTCATGTGTGTTCCTGGCACCTTTGGAGGGCAGAAGAGGACATCAGATGCCCTGTAACTGTAAGTTACAGAAAATTATGAGACATNGTGTTGGTGTTGGCACCCAACCTGGTTTATCTGGAAGAGCATCCAGCACTCTTAACCTCTGAGTCATCTTCTCAGCCCTGCTCTGAGTTTTTTATCTTTAAGTTCCTCCCTCTCTATGTACACACACACACACACACATATATATACATGCATATATGTATACTATATATATATATATATTCGAGCTTTCTCATTCATGTCATAAATCATCTTCATTACATTGAATTTCTGTTCTTTTGTATCTCCTTGTTTTTTTAATATCTTTCTTTGGATTTTTGTCAGGCAATCTATCAACTTNCCTTTCTTTGTGATCTGTTACTAGAAAATTATTGTTTCCCATTGGGAGTATCACATTATTCTGCTTTTTCTACCCTCTGGTTTTTTTTAATATAAAGTTGGACAGTTCTTTCTCCCAGTTTTATAAGGTAAGATACTCTGTTGAGCCTCAAGATTAAAATTATCCACTCATTAGCTCACCACAGAGACATACAGTTTGACAACTATTTATGTACCAATCTATCTTATCAAGTCCTGCAAGAGCCAGGCGGGAGACCATGCCACGTGATTTTTATTGTGATAATAATAAAAGATGTACTGAAAAGGACAGGAAAGAAGCACCCTCANAAGTCATTCCTCTGACTGTGAGATTCTTGCTGCTGTGCTCTTGGGTTTTAGACTGTTGCTGATGTGTTCTTTGTGTTTTTTTGGATGTAGTGGATTTGGTAACAGGTGAGTGTTTTAGTATTAGTAGCTATGTAACTACTTAAACTATAATCAATTTTGATGATACCCATAAGTATCTCAATGGCTTAGACTGCATTACCTAACTGAGATGTAGCTTCTCTAGGTGGGAAACATTTGCTGGCAGCTCTGATTATGATGTACTTCCTGTAGATATAATGTACCTATCAGTTTTGAAATTGTGTGAAGGTGGTGCCACCATATTGGGAAGATTATACCACATGTGCATTATCAGGACGAGAGCCTTNATAATGAACTATAGGTTTTNATATAAATTCATNGGACCTCCAGGGAACAATCTGTAGGAGCATCTGCCTAGCTGAGGGGAGGGGTGTGGGAGGCATACATCTGCTTCCTAGGGCCTAAGTCAGCAAAGTACGTGAAAGCAGATTGTTTTTCTTCTTGGGGACANAGAAGAACAAACAGGGATCCCCGTTAGCTTCTTTGAGGGTTACAGTATGCCAAGACAATCAGAAAAGACTATTTGGCTATTTACCAAAGACAGGGTAAATGACAGAGTCATTCATATTATTCCCCTGTACCACTGTAGGTCATCTCACTGTGACATGCCAAGGTTCTTGATAGGTCCATGGGAATATGGATTGGACCTCCTGATTGATTTCGAAGACATTATAGATAGAACTTTTATGGGCAACCATTTGTCCACTCCACAGTAGTCTATGTGGTTAATGGCTCAATATACTCCTGTACAGCNATAAGATTTGGGGAAACTTACAACATGGCTAGGCTNTTTTCTATTAATTATTATCACAGTNTGGTACATGCACACAATGGAATTTATTCCTCTATGAGCAGAAATTAAATTATAAAATGTATAGGAAAATGGGTGAAACTTGTAAAGTTATTCTGAGCAAGGTAACTCNGGCCTAGATAGTCAAATACTGCATGTTCTTCTCACATGTGAATCATNACTTTACATTTTNANATTTGTTTGTTTAAACTGGAAAATCTCTAGAGGGATGTTGAAGTGAGAAAGAGGCCATTGTGAATAAGGGTTGCAGAGGCTTTAAGGAGGCTGAGGATCATAGAATATGTGTGCTATAAAAATTAAAGAAGGGAATTCTAGGGATGGCAAGGTTTAGACAGTGATTGGGTTAAATGGTGGATTAGAAGATAGGGTACAAGGATTATAATCAAAACTAAGAATGGATGAAAAACCACATAGAAACTTACTACTTTGTAAGGTAAGTTTTTTAAATACTTGAACAGAGATTCTATTCATGGGTAGATAATGCCATTCCCAGAATCCTTGGGTTATGAATGAAAATCCTAGTGCCAAGAGTGAGATACCTCTCAAGAATTGTTGGTCACTGAAACTATACAAGTATGTCCATCTCAACTGGTTGCCTTCCACAACTGTATGGTACAAACCCATTGTTGATGACACCACATATGTTGGTAGCAGAATACAGAGAAACCATGCTGGAATTGAGCCAGATGCTTCTATTCTGCTACACAGTCTTCATGATACTAGAAGTTGCTATGCAGACAACTAGGACAGAAAAGTTAGGAAAGGTTGTCACCCAGTCTTAGGATTTACATGCCACCATTTCAAACTGGCATAAAAACAATGCTTATAGTGACATTAACGGTTATTGGGATAACAAANTGATTTCTGATTTGATCTGGGTCATGCTCAATGGGAGATAGTTCATGTCCAATCCTGTGGCCCCGACCAAAGGCCAGCTGCTGAGGATGTCATAGGCCCTAGGGATGAACTGTTGTTATGATAAATGAACATGGTGTTAAATTGCCTCTTAAAATATTTATTTTTATACCCATAGTCTAATGGTGTCATCAGCCTTGAGTAAAGAAACATCTCTTTGCAGCAAGTGGTAGTTANTGCAGAGACTCATGGCCAGTGAAGGTGCCATAAGTGAATTTTTCAGGTTCTAGTAGACAGAGTCATACCCATGTCAGGTGAGTAATATTAGTAAAACCAATAGTTCACAAAGCAAAACCCAAACAAAACAGACATAAAAGTGGGATGGGTGTGGTGANATATTGNGCACTCCAATAAAACTTACCTGGGGAANCAAAGGACAGAGCCAGCCACTNNATTANACANAGAGGCCAGACAGTGATGGCACACATCCTTAATCCTATCACTCTGGAGACAGAAATTTGTCCTGATCTCTGTGAGTTCAAGGCCACACTGGGAACAGAGCCAGGCGTGGTGGCACACACCTTCAATCCCAGCACTTGAGATCTCATGTCTTTGCTTGGAAAGCACACATGCCTTTAATCCCAGGAAGTGACAAGGCTGGGTGGAGAATGGTANATAAGGCNTGAGGAGACAGGAACTAAGCAGCAGCTCAACTGAGACCCTCAGNGGTGAGGACTCAGAGGCTTTCAAGTCTGAGGATTCATGGAAACAGGATCGGCTGATGAGTTAGCGAGGTGAGGTTGGCTGTGGCTTNTTCTGTTTCTCTGATCTTTCAGCTTTCACCCCAATATCTGGCTCCAGGTTTTCTTTTTTATTAATAAAACCTTTTAAGATTCATGTTACAGGTGGAGACTGGCTGTGAGGAAGAAAATGGGTTAGTGGGGGTGGGAGGAAGAGATACATGTATGAAATTTTCAAAGAATAAATTAATAAAATAATTGAAGAAGNACAGAAAATAGAAAAGGAATTTGAATTTTAACATAATTGTCTTCTATAAGTGAACTGAATCTGATTACAGAGAAATATGCAGACATATNAAAAGAAGAGAAATGGGACTGTGTTGGTGGTAAGTGACCTAGTCAAGTAAACCATACCTAACAGGTCACTGGATCAGATAATTGATCTAAAAGTAGTTAATCCTAAATGTCACAGCTCTTAATATCTTTCCACTGTGGATNCATGTAGATCTCTTCTGTTTCAATTAAGTATTCACTAAAATGTCATCTGTCACAAAGATCTTATTTAGCTACATATTCTAATTTTTTTCTCCCATCCAGAGACAAATCCATTATGTCATAGACTATTATACTCTTATTCATATTTATTGTTTCTAGTATATCTTTCCTGTGATGTGTTTATTTTATTGTGTTACACTATTCCCCCCAAAATACAATATCCATGACAACAACTCTATGGATTTCTTNGTTCATCTTCAGCTTCGAGTTCAGTTCCTGATCTAAGGAATTCAACGAACACTGTAGAATTATTGACCAAACAAAGGCCAGAAAGTTTATGCATAAATGGGTAGAAAGAGGAGGGCATGAAATTCTGTTCTGCCTCAATACCACGTGACTCAGATCCTGGGGTTGTTGAAACTTTATGTAGATAGCACCTGTAGATTCATCTATGAAAAACTCTGGCACTTAGAACTGCAGGCAGGTGTAACAGTTGAAATGTAATGATAATCAAAATTCCATTTGCCGTTTAAAAAATCCCTCAGATAATGTTGGAGTTTGTCAAATGACACCTTGAAATGAACCACTTTGGACTCCAAAGGGAGCAAGCAGGGAGTAGTAAGGTCAGAGAATGGTTCCTCTGGATTCCCCGATTCCCTGTCTCCCTTAAATGACAGNGCCTCCAGGTGGCATTTGACTGTTCTAAATCACTTCCCTGAGATCTTGTCAGTCAGGAAAGACAGATATACTCAATAAGAAAGGATTACTAGATTTGAGACCATATCTAAAGCCCAGGAAAACCGTTATTCTTTATGGCCATATANCCNCCTCTAAAACATCTACTTTCTCTATATTCCTCAGTCCTTCAAAGAAGACATTTCAATTTCTGACTCATTNGGGGGTACTCACTTTTCTTCCATGTTGCCATGATGTTATGTTTATATGCTTTTNCCCCCTTTTAATCCACTGTGAGTTTATTTCAGATTTTATATCAAACCTCTAGAAGGGAGAGGCAAGTTCTTTTATGCCTACAACAGTAAAATAGATCATGACAAAAAAGCGTAAGTGAGTGGATNTGAAATGAAGTTTATCTGTTTTGCAACTATTTTTTGTTAGTTATTACTCACTTGAGGTAGAGGATGNAAAAATAGGTTAAAATCAGGTCGTCAGTGATAGCAGACTATTTATTCCCTAAGAATTATCAATTGTCCTTACCCTAATTATGAAGATATCCATGAGTTTGACCTTTAGCATATTATCTCTTCAGTAAAACCACATTTCCATCATGTGTTCTACCCCAGCCTCCTATCCTGTCCATGCCACACCCAACANCTAGGCCATCCTGTAGTCTGGCACATCCTTGTAAGTCTCTACACTTGACTCTACCTTGCCTGTGCCCTCACCAATCCCCAGACCTAGCCCAAGATGTGGATCCAATGCATGACTCTCATAGGGGTAACTAACTGCTATTTTACAGGAGTAATGTTCTGATTCTCAAGAAGGAGTCTATTCTGTACTGTGAGCCTATTCAAATAACCATAGGTTGGGAAAATCATAGACCCTACTAAGGAAGTTATCACTGTTGCTTTCCTAAGTGGATATGTTACGCTTATCAAATTGTGTTCTAAGTATTTGTGTTTGTACCCATACATTCGTGCTGCCCTCAGCTTTGGTCAGGTAAGCTCCTCTTTACACTTNCTTGTGGTTATTGTAGAGACTTATAACTGGTCAATGTGCCAAGAATAAGTGACAGTGGAATGTTAAGTCCTAACATCAATGGGACATNAATGTCACTCCCTCAAAAGCTCAGAGAATGTCATGGAAGAAGGGCCAATCAGAATGTATAAGCCAAAAGAAGGCAAAGAGTGTTTTGAGACACTGTTTTCTAGGCATCATGTTGCTGTCGCACTGAAACCAAAAACAAAAAAACAAAACCAAAAATGCAGCTATGATCACCTGAACAAAACTAGGCCTGTCAACATTCCATCATGGATGGGGAAGGGTCCTAAGGGGTCTCACCCTTCCTGGAAGAACTATTGGCAGCTAATGGCTGTAGGAGAAGGGGGAGGGATCTTCTTCAATGACTGTCTGAGAAGGGGGAGGGATTTTCTTCAATGGTGTCACTGATAAGTTACATCTGGTAACTGGTTGAGCTGTTCACACTCTTGGTAACTCCTCACCCACACGCAGGTATGCAATGTTAATAAAACTCTTTGCTTCACAAAACCAACAATGATAATGACAAAAAAACCATGAAAGTAGAAGGAAGACTGATTGGAATGGGTGAGGACCAGCAGGTATTAAGGGAGTAAATATTATCAATACATATTATATGCTTATATGAAAATGTCACAATGAAAACTAGGTGTGCATCATTAGTATATACCATCAAAAATATAGTTTCAAAAGGAAATCCTATTATAAGTACTTGCTATATAGTTTTCAATTCTGGAAACTATTTTCAAGATCCTAGTGGATATCAAAATCCACACCAAAATTCCTTACATAAGAGTCTCCTGTGTACTTGAAGTAATGTCTAGATTGTTTGTAATATAATTTTAATGAAATCTAAATATATATGTTGCATTGTTTAGGTCAAAGGGATAATTAAAAATGTATGTTCAAATTCAGTACAGGTGCAATTTAAAATTTTAAAAGACTGTTTGCTATTCATAGTTGTCTGAATCTGTGAGTGTGGAATCCAGGAAGATAGAAAGGCAATTTTCTTTATCTCACCCTTTCTATATCACTAATTAAATATAATTACTTTTGTTTTTTGTTGGTATGCCACTACTGTGAAAACAGTAGTTTAATAGTAGATATTCATTTTGGTTTATNGTTTCAGAGATTTATGTCCAATTAGCTTATCCACGCCATTGTGGACCTGTTGTGAAGCAGGATGTTAAGGTGGAGACTGTGTAATAGAACATAGCTGTTCACGTCATGGTGGACAGGACATTAAGAAAGGCACAGAAAGGGGCTGGGATTGTAATGTGGTTTTAAGGGCACAACTAGGGTGACCATCTTTCATCAACTAGACCCTACTTCTTAACATTTCCATCATTTGCCATTACATCATTTGCTGCGACCAAGGCTTGCATACATGAGCTATGGGCTACAATTAAGATCCAAGCTGTAGCAGATCTTATGGTGCAGTTCAATAATTTACGTATGTGCTGTTTGATTCCAAAGTCTCTGTATCTCACAATGTTTTGTTTTATTTTGCTTGTATTTTTTTTGTTTTGTTTTGTTTTTTAGCTGGTTGGTAGCTAGCAAGAGCAATGATGTGGCAGATATTGGCACAACATTCTTAAACAGGGGCACTAAGGAAGAGAAAATTATGGAGTGTGAATTTTCCCCAAAAGAGTGTGTTTAAAACACTTCTCTCTCAGGATGTGGGTAAGGATGGGTAACAGAACAGCATCATCCTGTATTGTCAGCCATATACAGACTGTTCACACTTACAAGTAGACACTTCATTCCCCCCATTAGAACTAGTGATGAATGTTTCCCTAGTGATATGTGTCAATACTATTTATTCCCTCCAAAGTTCATGATGAAATTGAACACCCATTATGAGACACTAGAATAGAAAATTAATCTGACTACAGTGTTTAGAGATTTTGCCTTCTGGAATCAATTCATACTAGATAAGGTCAGGAGGCTGGATCCTCCTTTACTTGCTCCTGATAGCTGCATAGAAGAGGAGTGGGAAACCTGAGGAGACTTAAATGTGCACCTTTGGCCACTCCCCATGTGCTTCCTATCGATTTGCACTTCTAGGACCTAGGCCAGATTAAGCCACTCTGTATTATTAAAACTTGCCAAGCCTGTGGTATTGTGTTATTAGCCACAGAAGATGAACTAAGACAGTATAAGGCATTGAACAGATACCAGAGGAACTCAACGCAAGAGTTGGCAGATCTTTAAAATGTCCTTGAGGCCTTTCCATTGTGCTCCTTGAAAGTAGACCCACTGCTATCTCACACAGTGAGTACTGAGTAGTGCAAACAAGATCATAGCCTCACATTCTGCCTCCCAATTTCTTCGGGTTTCATTCATCATTATTAACCAAATGTGCTAAATCTTCCTAATGTGCCTGTTGAAAATGAAAGTTGATCCAGCACTGAGTGTCGGGTGCTGTATTTGTTTCTGTCTTTTACATAGCTCTTTACTCTCCTCCAGAGTTTTGTCTCATCTCTGTTTCTTGCATGTCCTACTTCCTTTCTGTGCCATTGTCTCCTTGTCTTTCCCTCCATTTCCTCTGATTTACTTCTGTTTGGGGCTCTCTCAGCACTTCAGCATCTAGTGATTGATAATAACATCTTGTTCTCCCGCTCTAATTGCTGCATCAAGACAGCAGGCACAGCAGATTGCCACAGTTCAACAGCAACTAAAGAGCAGATTGCTATGTGCAGATTAACTGGGAGGGGTGACTCAAACAAGGAAGTGACTCTTCCCCAGTGCCTCAACCCCTCACTTAGAATCACCAACCATACACTAGAGTAACAGCTCACAATGGACAAAGCAATACATCATTCCATATAGCAGTGGTTCTCAACCTTCCTAATGCTGTGTCCCTTTAATACAGGTCCTCATATTGTGGTGACCCCAACCATAAAATTATTTCATTGCTACTTCATAGCTGTAATTTTTCTACTGTTATGAATTGTAATGTAAATATCTGATATGCAGGATATCTGATATGGAACCTGGAAAGGGGTCCTGCCACACAGGTTGAGAACTACTGCCATATCATATTAGTTGGTGTATTAGTCAGGCTTCTCTAGAGTCACAGAACTTACGGAATGAATCTCTCTCTTTCTCTCTCTCTCTCTCTCTCTATATATATATATATATATAATATATTACAGTGAAGGAATTACATATATTATATATAATCTATATATAACCTATCTATCTCCTATCTATCTATCTATCTATCTATCTATCTATCTATCTATCTATCTGTCTGTCTGTCTATCTATCTATCTATCTATCTATTCCTTCTTCCATTGTCCTTACACAGGCTTCTAGCAGAAGTTCTGGCCCAGATTAAAAGTGTGTCTTCCAGCCTCAAGATCTAGATCAAAAGTCTTTGTCTTCCAGCCTCAAGATCAGGATGACAAGTGTGTTCTCCATTTCTGGATTATAGTTCATTCCTGATATAGTCAAGTTGACAACCAAGAATAGCCATTACAGTTGGTTTTGAAGAATTTTTTCCTTACTCTTTGAGACCATCCATAGTGTTTTTCAAGTTCTTTAAATAAAAGTGTCAGTAGGGCTAGTTTTATTTACAGACAGGAAAACAAGTAATGGATAGTGTGCTCTGTCACTGTGAATACACACTACTGAGGGTATGTCAGGATTACAGGACATTTCCCCATTCAACAAATTCATATAATACATCCCATAATACATACA
>LZPO01066768.1:2329-38708 GCA_001675575.1 Neotoma lepida
GGGGGATGGAATTCGCTAGAGGTGAGATTTCAGGGTTACAGCATTTGGTGGGGGTATGGTGGTGGTCTGAGCTGTTTGCAGGAGACCTACCTACTGGCCTGAAACTGGGACTACAATGGGTGGTGGTGCGGGGGCACAGGGCTGTGGCCCTGGGCCCAGAGCCGAGAGGCTGAGATGTTTCGCTAGGGGGATACTCACGTCTTGGTCCCAATCAGCACTGGCAGGCTCTGTCTCTGAGGAGAGTGGAGTTTGCGCTAGGTGGGGTTTCAGGGTTACAGGATTTGGTGGGGGGATAATGGCCGTCTGAGCTGTTTGCAGGAGACCTACCTACTGGCCTGAAACTGGGACTGCAATGGGTGGTGGTACAAGGGCACAGGGCTGTGGCCCTGGGCCCAGAGCCGAGAGGCTGAGGTGTTCGGCTAAGGGGATACTCACCTCTTGGTCCCAATCAGCACTGGCGGATTCTGTCTCAGAGGGGGGATGGCGCGATTCTATTTCTTTTATTATTATTGTTATTATGTTTTGTCTTTTAATGGTATCCTAAATTTTCTGGGTGTTTTGTGTCAGGGATTTTCAAACTTAACATTTTCTTTGACTGATGTGACTAATTCTTTTATTATGTCTTCAACATCTGAGATTTTTCTCCTTCATCTCTTGTGTTCTGTTTGTGACATTTGTATCTGTAGTTGCTTTTTGCTTACCTATATTTTCCATTTTCAGAATTCCCTCACTTTTTATTTTCTTATTGCTTCTCTCCATTTCAAGTCTGGAACAGTTTTATTTTTTTCCTTAAGATATTTGTTTCTTTTTTCTTAGCTTTCTTAGACTTCTTTAAGGGATTTATTCATCTCCTCTAATTTTTTGTTTGTCTTCCCTTTAAGGAATTTATTCATTTCTTCTTTAAGGAACTTCATAATCTTTATAAATTTTGTGTTTTAAAGTATTTGTCTTGTGCTTTAGCTGTGTTAGAATATCCATGGTTTGCTGTAATAGGATGAGTGAGCTCTGATGGTGACATATTATCCTGGCTGTTGTTGATTGTGTTCTTACACTGCTATCCAGGCTGAGTGTATGGGTTTCAGGTGATCACACGTCTAGTGCAATTTCTGAGTTTGTCATTGTTGGATGGCTGTTTTGTTTCTGGGTTTCTTTTTTGTTTCTGGTCTTCTGGACAGAATGGCCTGTGGTTTAGTAGGGTTTCAGAAGGTCTGTGCCTCAGTTGGCAGCTGGAGTTTTAGTAGCTGGCATAGCCTATGGTCTACCTGTGAGTCCTCTGGGGTTCTGGGTGCCAGTGTGGCCTCTGGTAGAACAGGGGGTTGGGGATCTGGGTTCCTGTGTGGGCTCTGGTGGAGCAGGAGGATCCTGTCTGTGGTTATAATGCTTTCATTACCTCTGGTGGAACAGAGGGGTTCTTCTGGAGGTATGGGCTAGGATAGAGTGACTTGGGCTTGGGATCTGGGTATTGGCTTGGCCACTGGTGAAACAGGGATTGAATTTTACTTTCTTAAGTATATTTTACATTATCCCCTCAAAATCTATTCACTAGCATCATGGGGCATTAAACATAGTCAGTAAATGTGTAATCATATGGTTCACAAACTGATTTACACTTTCAGAACAGTAGTTGTTAGGATGTCATTAATAAAATAGTGTCAAATAAAATGTAAACCTTGAGGGAAAATGCCTTCAGTTTCTATTATTTTCCAAATTAATGGAAATGGCTAAGAGTTAGTATATCAAGGATTATAAATATTTGAACTGGGTAAACTGTATAAAAATATTTTCCTACCATTAACTTGACATAGGACCTTTAACAAATCATTCTTCCACTTCACTGTATGCCTACTTATTATTTTTAGAAAATGTTATCAAATGTTAAATTAGCTATTTTATATAAACTGCTTAACTGCATGCCTATTATAAGCAAAAGACTAAAAAGTTTTAGTTGCTCTTACAACTAGCATTTCAATTATCAATAACCATCCAAGTTAAGTCATTTGTAACCTTTATTTTCATATAACTTCCATTGCAGTATTCTGAAATGCCTTTAAAGACACACACTGCATTTCTTCTTGAATTTTATGGAGATTTTTAATATTTAATATGGCTGTAATTTTTTGAGTCTTACAAAAGGATGCGCTGAGAAATGTAGAAAAGACAAATGAAGACATTAAAAAGGTCCATTTTAAATAGTTTATTCATTGTAAATATATTCAGAGTAAAGGAAAATCTATTCTTTCAGATTCATGTTATGAAACCTCTATCCTAGAGAGCCTACAATATCATTCATCATCTCCTACTGTTTTTTACAACAATGTATCTTTTATTTGTTTTCCATATGAACCCCTAAGCTCTTCTAATTATACTATCAAGCAAAACTATTCATTAATAAAGTCAGATTTTGGACAATGAAGAGTAGTGGCTAGGTAAAACCTTATATCTTTCTAGTCTATTACCCTAGTGATATTTTTATCTAGCACTGAAAAAAAAGCATGTATTACATCGGAACTGTCACAAGGTTAAGATGGACATTAGAGAAAGTGAAATGGACATTATCTACTATACTTGGCATGATTCGTTAGATATTGATTATTTAGCATTTATCAAATATGCTGTCTTTTTGGAAATGAATCAAGGGTTCTGCTTTGAAAAATGTTGCAGCCACATAAGGTCAAAAATATGTTTTGATATCTAGAGAAGATATATACTGGACAAATGTGGTGAGCCATAAGAATATGAAATAGAAGTTCAGCTGTGTACAATAAGCCATACCTTGATTAGGCCAAGGGTCCGTCAAGTGGTAAGCCATCTAGCATGGACTATTTGGTGTTACATGGCTTAATATTCAGCTGTGTCTTACTATGAATTCCTTGTGCTCTTAATTCTCCTAGAATGTGTGTGTGTGGACCTCTGTCTGGGGCATATACTCACAAGGTATTTGGATAAAGTCATGCAGACACAGTCTGTTGCCTCTGAGTTCCCGGCTCTCCCTTTTCAGCATTTGTTTTGGGTATCTGCCTTTTGCAAATAGCCTCCTTAGCTACTAGCTACTAGGCACCTGAAGCCCCCAAACTAGATAAATTGTCTTTTTGGAGACAACCTGGTCCCCTAGATGCATAGTTTTGCTTCCTGTGCAAATCAAGTTCAGATCTTCCCCTCTCCCTCAATGGCCCAGAGCAACTTCTTAGATCAAAGGGATTTCCTCTTACCAGATGCTTCTAGCTGTGATGCAGATTGACTAGCTATCAGCACTGCTCCCCTACCCTCTCAGGAAACTGACAGCACAGAAAAATACTGGCAGTTTTATTCTACCCTATAACCTGTCCTATCTGAGTACACCCATGTTCTCTCCCCTTTTGGGGTGCAAATGAAGCTGCCAGGAAGTTTCTGGTGCGAACCTTACAATCTTGTATTGTAGAGTAAACATGAAGGTGTTACTGCTTGGGAAAAGATATAGACCGGTCCCAAGAGAACCAAGGAGAGAATTGAAGACAGAATGAGAGTGGCAAGTAGAAGAGGAAACAGACTTCATCTAAAGAGGTAGAGAGAGATGCGTGGCCAGAGAGGAGAGAGGACAGAGTTTCAGTGGAGGGTAAAACAGACCTCTTGTAGAGTTTTCTGAGGGTCAGGAGTAAGGAGCAAGGAAAGATGGAGGACAAAGTTACAGGAGATGAAGATGAAGCTGAAAGCATAAGAACTTAGTTGTCAGTAGGACTAAAGAAGAACTGAGTGTCAGGATGGAACTGAAGCTATGTAGACAGGATTTCATCCCAGAGGAATAAAGTAGATGGAGAGTGTATCTAGATCTATTTCTGTCCTAAATGCCTAGACGGAACTAAAGCTGTATATCAGATTTTGGAACAGAGATTTGGTGGCTGACGAATAAATGAGTTGGATGTGAGAGCTCCATGTATCTGGGTCCATTCCCACGTAGGTGGTAGGATCCCTTCTGGGCCCCTGGGAAGTATGTTATTAAAGGCTGGTCCATTAATAATACACAACAGACAAAGATTTATATAATTTGTTAAGAAATATAAACAAATGGTATGATACTTCTCTTCATGTAGTGCCGTGGGATTGATACTTCTGAATTAAAATGCTACTTATGGAAAGAAATTCAAGATAATAAAGCATCAATTATTGCAAACATATTTTTTTGTATCCTTTCATTAATGACGCCCCCTTTCAGTTCTCATTTTTCTGCATACATTAGAAAACTTTCCTTAAATATACTTTGTCTTCCTTGATTTGTGACCTCTTGGGGGAGGGTTGAAAACGATGTCTAAAATTCTGCTGTCAGAAATATAATATTTATTCTCATTTTTAGATATGAAACATATACTTGAAACTACCACCAAAATAGTCAAGATAAAAGATTTCTAAAATCAAGATGTTAGCATGTCAATAAAAGACACAGAATGGTATTAGACAACTAACAAATCTGAACATTCTAAATATATCTAAAATTGCCTTAATGTAATTCAAAGTCCCAAAGACTCACTTAAGCTACAAGTTAAGTTTTAGTAACTACTGAAAAATTGTTTATGTAAGGGTGTTTTCTTTGTGTTTATCCTTTAGCTTTTTCCTTAAATGAACAAATATGGTATCAGTCAAGATTTAAAAATGTTATTTAAATACAAAACCACAATGAAATCAATAACTTTAATTGCTAAAAAGGAAATGAGAAATTTTGCACAGTGTGATGTACTGACATTCTGAATGACAAAACTGCTTTGTGAGTCTGTTCTCTTGTTTTTGAGACAGTATGTTTTCCCAGCTAGCCTGTAACTCCACATGTAAATCAGGTTTGGCCTGAGCTCAAAGTGGTTCACCCATCTCTGCCTCAGGAGTGCTAGGATTAAAGTCATGATCCACTCTACTCTTTTCTATGTGAAAAATTTTAAAGTTAGTCATCCACTGAAGATCTAAAGACAAGCCCAAGTTTCAAACATCAGATAGGAAGAGAATGAAGAACATGACCCAGTAGTAAAAGTGTTAGTATGAATGAATATAAGAAAACTACAAGTAAGAAAACTCCAAGTATTTTCTTTCTATTGCTGAGTTGATATGTACCATAGATACAAGTAAAAAATAATATCCATTTATTAGACCACAATTTCTGAAAATCAGAAATGTGAGTCAAGCCGTAACAAAGTAAAGTTTACTACTCAGGTTGTTCTTGTTTGCTTGTTTGTTTTCTAGGATCTGAAAACAAGAATGCATGACCAAATTTATTCAAATTGTTGTCAATATTAGATTCCATGTTATCTCTAAGATCAATGTCTACATCTCTTCTGACTGTTAGCTAGTAATCTCTCTTAGTAACTTAAGGAAGCCTAAATTTCTTCACACATGTTCCCCAATAGACATTTCCAAACCAACTTCGACACACAAACTCCTATGCTCCTTTCAGATTTCTTTGACTCCTCTTTATTCAAACATGCTGGAGAAAACTTTGCTTTTTAAAGAACTGACCTGCCCTGGAAGCTGAAGCCAAATGGTTTCCTTTAAAGCCAGTTCGACCTAGATATTGAGAATTTACATAAGTAAATAAAAAAATAAAGGAGTTAATATGAATAAAGAAAACCAAACATTGTAACAAGTATCTATAATATTACCATTTGGGAGGTTGAGGCAAGAATATCACCATAAGTTCAATGACAGAATGTTCCATGTGGTAAATTACAGGGTAACCTGTGAAACTTTATCTCAAATAAATAAGATTAAATTAATGAAGAAACATGTAAATAAATATTTATTGGTTGATGTACACTTAGATAATATCTATGTGAATTAAACATGAATATGTTGAATAATAGCTATGGTAATTAAACAAGAATATTTCCATTAGATGTTCAAGAACCCTTCATAATAGGACATGGATTTTTGAGTATTGTGTGATATTTTTTTTCTTGAGGAAATACCAACAAATGTCTATTAAATTGAAAGAGAGCATAAATGATTTGCCAAAGAAATAATTCCATTCAAGTCTTATTTAGTAAATCAGTAAGATATTGTATCAATTTTAGTGGGTATGGGTGAGGAGTTATTTACAAAAACATGGAGGATGCAAAAGCAAATTCATCACATAAAAGCACACCACAAGGTATGACATGAGTTCAGAAATCTCTGGATTTCTGCTCAGCTTACATGGAGCTCTATTGGTCAAACAGTCTTCTCACTCTGGCAACAGTTACTGTTTATAAAATTTGATAATACGTATTTTTTAATTTTCTAAGTTTCAGGAGCTTCCTAAGATTTGTTGTTGTTGTTGTTGTTGTTGTACTTCACAAACCTTAAGAAATCTCCCTCCAGAAGAGAATGTTCCAATAAAAATATTAAACATAACATTGTGAAAGAGATACATAAGTTAATTGCTAGAAACATTTAAAGTTGAAATACACCAAAGATTAAATGAATTTAAACTAATTAGAAGTGATAGATTATCAGAGACAAATTATGAGACACATACACACACAACACACACATACTCCACAACATTAACCAAAAGAAAAATGCTCTATATATAGATAATACAAGTTAAAATATTATTTTCTAATTTTTTAGAGAAAATATTTATCAATTTTTGGACATATTCAAAATATGAGTAAAGGAAATGCATTTTAAGATAAATGAAAATTGAAAGTTTTGCTATAGATTAGTCTACAACACAGGGGTTTCTAAGGGATGAAATTTTTTATAGAACACATAGAAATAAAAGAAAAATAGAGTAAGATGAGACATATTTATTTTCTATATAAGATTATAACAATAGCAAAAAATAATAAATTTAATATGTGAAACTAAAAAGTCATGTATCAGCTTAATATGATGTGTCAAAAACTTCAAAGATGAAAATATCTCTGTAACCATTCTACTGTTTGAGCAATGTTTGAATTACTGATTGTACACTGTGTCAATTAAATACAAATGCTAAAATAATAAAAATTACAAAAGAAACCAATTGTGGTGGTATTTTTTCTATGTCCCCCAATAAAATTTATATCAGGATCAGAGGAACAAGGTCAGCCGCTAGTCTTGCAATATTAGCACATGTCCTTAATCCTATCACTTAGCAAGCAGGGTCTGTCTGGATCCCTGTGAGTTCCAGGTTACACTAGGAACAGTCAAGCATGGAGACACATGCCTTTAATCCCAGCATCAACTATAGAATTCTTGAGGTCTATACAGACAGGCAGGAAGTGACAGATGAGCGACAGGAGGAAGTGATGTAGCTAGGCTGAAAGAGCCAATGGGAGAACAGAACAGAAAGGGATATAGATGTGGAAGTATAAGGAATTGGGACACTCTCCATTTTGGGAGCAGCAGTGGCGTCTAAGGTGAGGCTGATAGCTGTTCCTAATTCCTCTTATCTCTGTCAGACTTTCACCCCTATCTCTGCCTCTATGTTTTATTTAACAAGACCATTTAAAAAATCTGCCTTACAACCAATGGGGGAAATAATATATGAAATCAAACCTGCATAGATCACTTATTTTTAAATAAGTAAATCAATAAAGAAAGAAGCTCAAAATAATTGAGATAAATATAAATGGGAAAACTAATCTTGTAGAAACTAATTTTGGATTACAGATATTTGATAGTCTACATACATGTATGAATAAGGTATATATAGCTAGAAGCATTTTGCAAAGGAATCCAAAGCAATAATAGGCATGCATATCTTCAGTCTCTGTTGCTTCTTAAATGTAAAACCAGAGCTATTATATGAAAGGCCACAGACTGAGTAAGAAGGTCCTATCATATGAGTTCTAGAGCGTTTAAGTTCCCCAGTTCCCCAAAGGCTTCTTTGTTAGGCTTTGAAATTCTCTGATTTTTGAAGGAGGAAATACGAAATGAGGCAGAGTTTAGTGTGAGTTCTTCAGTTATTTAAATATAACCTCAAAGGTAATTGGTACTCCAGAATCTTCCTCTTTCTCTTTTATACCCCCATGCCATGGGATAAATGGAGTAGTAGCTTTACCCCACAATCTTCGCCATGACACACTGCTTTATCATATACCCCCAAAGATCTGATCATGGATATTTAACCTTAAAAGTTGATTATCTCAAATATTAATAATGGTGATTGTCTTAGTTAGGGTTTCTATTGCTTTGATGAAGTACCATGGTCATAAAGCAAGTTGGAGGGAAAGGGTTTATTAGGCTTACACTTCAGCATTACAGTTAATCACTGAAGGAAGTCAAGACAGAAACTTAAACAGGGCAGGATCCTGGAAGCAGGAGCTGATGCAGAGGCCATGGAGCGGAGCTGCTTACTGGCTTGCTTCCTCTGGCTTGCTCAGCCTACTTTCTTATAGGACCCAGGACCAACAGCCCAGGGATGGCACCACCCACTATGGGCTGGGCCCTACCTCATTGATCACAAAATGAGAAAATACCTTACAGCCAGATCTTATCAAGGCATTTACTAAGTCTCCTTTCTCTGATGACTCTAGCTTGTGTGAAGTTGACATGCAAAACCAGCCAGTACAGTGATGAAAATCCTGTTACCTTTGAGGACACCAGATTCCATTGTTAGAATAGGAAAGAGCCAAATTACAATAGCAATTGATGTGACAATGTTAGCTGTGCCTTGTAATCTCCATACTTATTATGTATGAGTGTCATTTTCCACATCCTCAAGTTCAAGTCATTTATGTCAATATAGCAGCCAGATTTAGCATATTTCCTTATATAATCAAGATTTGTGAGTCAAAAATGAAAATGAGTTAGAAGTGATATTCTTCTGTGTGTGTCTATTTGTGTGTGTGTGTGCATGCACATATGTGGGTGGGTGTGCATGTATGCATGTCACTGTATATGTCTCAACATGCACACACATACAGAAGCCCAAGGAGGATATCAGATGCCCTGCTTCATCATTCTCTATATTATTCCCCTGGGATGGAGTTTCATTAAATCTAGTGTTAAGCTACAAGCCATTAAGCCCAAGAGGATCTTCCTCTCTCTGTCACCCATAACACCAGGGTTACCAGCATGTGTGTAGTTATATTTGATTTTTTAATATGCAGTCTGGGGATTGAACTCAGATCTTCACACTTCTGTAACAAAAACTCTTACCCACTACATCATCTCCCAAACACTGAGAAGTGACTTTCTTTTTTATTTTTAATGTTTCTTTAATTTTTGAGAATTTCATGCTTATGTACAATGAAATTTGATGATGTCTATCCCAATATGTTCTCTCTTCCAACTCTACATCTCCCGCAACATAAAACACTCCCAACTTTATGTCTTTGTCATTATTATTATTATTATCATCATCATCATCATCATCATTAAACCACTAATTCTAGTTAGTGCAGCTCATGAGTGTAAAACCATTCACTGTAACATAGGAAACCTATCAGTGACCACATATTCAGAAAAGAATGATTATTTCTTCCCAAGCAACTATTAAATGCCAATAAATCCTCAGTAAAGGATGGGGTCCGGGTTTCACATTTCTTGTCTATGCATGAATTTTGGCTGGATAGATCTTTTTCAGGTAACCAAAGCTCTGCGAGTTCATGTATGAGAGTGATATGTGTGATAATTCAAATGAAAAATGTTCTACATAGGTTCATGTATTTGAACATTTTGTCCATAGTGGGTGTACAAACAACATAATCAATAAATGAGAAAATGAACAAATAGTTCTCAAATGATAAAGTACAAATGATGAAAACATGAAAAATGTTCAACATCATTAGACAACATTGATAGATTGATAATTTCATCAGTGATAGGAACTAATGAATTCCTATGCTTTTTAATTCCACTTCTTCATGTCTTGAAGTGTTTAACATTCAATTTATTAATCAGAAAATTCATAAAAAAGTAAAATAGTCAATGTGAATTCCAAAACAGTATTTATGAAATATTCTTGCAAAAGCAAGCATAATTACACAATGTGAGTCAATTACATATATAGATTTAAGTAGAAGTTGCAAGCCATTTTAGCAAACAGAGAAAGTTGAAGATATTTGAAACATGAAAAAGTAGCTAGGGTAAAAGAAGAATAACAGAATACACCAAATAATTGTGTTATATAGAGGGTCATAAACATAATACCATATACTCATTAAAAATACACAATTAAAAGACTCAATAAGATAAAAATTGTTTAAATTTTTAAAGATAAATAAAGATATATATAAAATGCACAGCATCTATCAAAATCAACAAAGAAGCATAGCAGGTACAGAAAAAATATAGAATAAAATTGCAAATGTAGAAATGATGCTCAATAGAGAAAAAGAAAATTATGAAGAATTTTTTGGCATAAATTGGAAAATTTAAACAACATTTATTTTCTAGAGAATAAAATATTACTTGAAAACACTGTCAAAATATATAAATTTAATCACTATTTTAAAGTCTAAAATAACAGAAAAGACAAGGTCAAATTGGTTTTCAGGCAAATGCTGCAAAGTTCAAAGAAATATATACACATGTCTAGAAAAAAGGTTTAAAGAAAATAAAGCCAGGCATAGTTAAGTTTTTAGGATACTGAGGCAGGCTATCAAGTATAATGATAATGACATCCTATCTCAAAAAGTACAAGGAGGGCTGGTGACACAGCGCAATATAAAGCACATACCTAACATGTGTGAGACTCTAGATTCAACCTAAGTATCACAAATAAAAAGTTAATAGATTACTGTGCAATGAGAGAAACATAACCTTAAGCCTTTAAGATGGCAGCAAAACTGAAATATGAAACCAATATACTTAAGACATATGCAAACATTCTAGAAAAATGCAAGTTAAGCTCTTTATTACAGTGATCAGTAGTCATCCAATTAAGCTAACATATATACATTAAACACTTAATATGCATCAAATATACTTTTAAAATGCTGCTTCAGGGACTGGAGAGTAGGCTCAGAAGTTTAAAGAATTTATTGCTCTTACAGAGCCCCCAGAAGTGTTGTTGTTTGTTTTTTACTCTTTTGGGGGGCCCGCTACCCAGTTCCCAAATAAATCACACAGAGATTCTTAATTATAAATGCCTAGCCTTAACTTGGCTTGTTTCTTGCCAGCTTTCCTTAACTTAACTTATTGCATCTACCTTTTGCCTTTGGGCTTTTCCGGTTCTCTTACTTCTGTAAATCTTACTCTTACTTTGTGGCTTGCTGTGTAGCTGGGTGGCTGGTCCCTGTGTAGGAAAAAAGTTTTCCTGTGTCCCACCTGGGCTCCCGCAGCTGCTCAGATCCAAGTAAACACACAGAGGCTTATATCATTTACAAACTTATGGCCTAATGGCTCAGGCTTCCCATTAGCTAGCTCTTACATCATAAATTAACCCATTTCTATAAATCCGTACTTTACCACGTGGCTAGTGGCTAACCAGTACCTTTACATCTTTTTCTCCTGGTGGCGGAGAGCAGCATCTGCCCAGTTTTGCTTTCTACTTCCTCTCTCTCTAGTTAGAATGTACTGCCTAACCTTATTCTGCTTCATCATTGGCCACACAACTTTATTTATCAACCAATCAGAGCAACACACATTCACAGCATACAGAAAGGCATCTTCATCATCCCTGGAGTCCTCCTCCTTCTCTGGCTTCTTCTTCTTTTCTCCTTGCAGATTTTTCCTTCTGTATACTCTCTCTGTGTGCCAGCCCTGCCTATCCTTTCTTCTACTATGCTATTGGCCATTCAGTTCTTTATTAGACCATCAAGTGTTTTAGATAGGCAAAGTAACACAGCCTCACAGAGTTATACAAATGCAGCATAAACAAAGTAACATACCTTAAATAATATTCTACAACACAGATGTGATTCCTAGTACACACATGGTGGCCCTTAACCACACCTCATCTCAGTTTTAAGGGATCTGATGACCTCTTTTGATCTCTGTACTCACTATGCACACATGTGGTACATGTACATACAAACAGACAAAATGTTAACACGTAAAATAATAAAACAAAACAAATCTTTTAGAAATGCTAGTTTATAGCAGAAAAATGCAGACAAAGATCTCTGACTTCAAAAAGCTTATGATTTACTAGGAGAAAAAAAAGATAAAAAATACAAGATATCTGTTATGTATATAACCAAATGCAAGGAGAATGAATAGATAGTCTAGATTAGGGTGGGAGAACTATGGGTGTTCTGATGACAGTAGTTATGACCTTATTATCACGGAGATGAGATGCCAAAATTCTTTAACTCCACATCGTTTTTTCACACAGACATTTTTCTTAAAAGCAGCTTTGAATTAGTTCATTTGCATTAGTAAATGGTCAATGAAAACACTAGAGCTCCGTATAATTAAAAGTGGGATACATAATGTTCAAGGAAATATTGTCTTTTAATAAGTACTTATTTTATTATATTCAATATGATGCCATAATATTTGATCCCTTAAAATTCATTTGAACAACTAACAATGGACCTCTTATAGAAACTCTTCTGAAAATTGATTTTTATGTTGTTGTTGTTTGTTTCAAATTTATAAGTGAGGAAGTATTTGGTGATTCACCTTAGCTAGAAGAAAATCTCGATATATTTCCTATAGAAATATAATTCTCATTTTGTACAATACCGTTTACCAGTGGCCTACCATATTTGATTCAGTTACTACATGCAAATTGAAATAACTAAGCAAATTCTTGCATTAACTTTTTTAGTATTCACAATATGACCTTTGGAAAACACATATCCAAAACAAATTTGGTTTTGACAGATTTACATTTTTGTCATTTCTGAAAGTAATTGGAAAATAGATTCAGGTATTTCTACTCACAATTCATAGCTCATGACATTAAGACTGTTGTTTCTGTATTCACAATACCTATCTGCCTCTTTGCCATCACATGCATTTCTAATTAATCTATATCCATACCAGAAAAAAAATATTTTTCTTATACAATTCATCCCATCAACAGATTCTCCTCTCTCCCTTCCACCCAGTGGCCCCCAGACACACCTCCTCTCTCCACCAGAACCACTGATTCTCTCTTCCCTTCAGAAAAGAGCAAGCCTCCTAGAGGTATGATTGTAACACAGCATAACAAAATGCAATAAAAATAGGAATGAACACTCATATCAAGGCTAAGCCAGGCAACCCAGTAGGAGGAAAATGGTCCTAAAAGCTGTCAAAAAGAGTCAGAGACAACCCCCATTCCCACTGATAGGAGGCACACAAGAAGACCAAGCTATACCACCTTAACATATATGCAGATAATATAGGTCACACCCCTGCAACCTCCTTGATTGTTGCTTCAGTCTCTGTGAGCCCTTAACAGCCCTGTTTAGTTGATTTTCTGAGTTTTCTTGTAGTGTCCTTGAACCCTCTGGCTTCCATAATCCTTTTTCCCCCTCTTGCTGGGGGTTCCCAAGCTCTCCCTAATGTTTAGCTATATGTCTCTGCATCTGGTCCCATCAACTGCTGAACGAAACCTCTCTGGTGACAATTGGGCTAGGCACCAATCCTGTGAGTATAGCAGAATATCATTAAGAATCATTTCCATATTGGGCCAAGGGGGGCAGTTATGTTTGGTTCTACCCTAGGACTCTGGGCCACTCAACTTCTGGTTGCTGGTCATTGAGGTGGTGAATACTAGGCATGGGCTCCCTCTCCTGGCATGGCCCTCAAGTTAGGCCAGTCATTGGTTGGACACTCTCCCAAGCTCTGAGCCACCATTGCCCCAGCACATCTTGCAGGCAGGACAGGTTGTAGGTTACAGATTTTGTGTCTGGGTTGATGTCCCAGTCCTACCACTGGGAACTGTTAGGGTCTGAGAATCCAGGAATAACCCATCAAACAAGATCAGGTTTCAGCAAGCAAAGTTTTATTTAGACAAAACTGATATCAGGGAGGCAGCAGGGTTTGGGCTCCAAACCGCATCCTTGAGGCAGGAGCATCAGCCAATTTTAAAGGGAAAAAACACAAAAAGACAGTTCCAAATTCCCATCCAATCACAATGTAATACATAAAGAAGGCACTTGAGGACTTTCCATAGTGGTACACTTTTATCCTATCAGGTGATCCTGTGGTCTGGTGGCACAGACTCCATTCTGCTCACTCAAGAGGATTGAACATTTGTGGTTTGGAGTTGTTATAAAAAGAAGATTGACACCTATGTAGGGTTGGAGGTTTTAGCCTATTCTCAGGAAATTATGGGTAACAGCTCAGAGCAGAACAAACTGGAACAATAGCGGATTTTTCACTGTTAACTAGTGTGGATGGATTTTTGCTGAGCCCCTGGCCTGGCTCCAGAAAGTAGCGCCTAGCCTTAATCATCTTCTTCTCCTCCTCCTCCTCCTCCTCCTCCTCCTCCTCCTTCTTCTTCTCCTTTTTTTGTATATCCTCACCTTTTGTTTCTCTTACCTTTTGTCCCTCTTATTGCCTTATGTGAATCTTGTCTGAGATTCTCCCAAGGATCAAAGGCCTATGTAATATGTAAAACTTGACTCAGGAAATCCGGAAAACCGTGGTACCTGAGATATCAAGAAATTTGCACTTGACATTTTAACTTTGGGAGCCCCTTTCAGGTTGTTTTAAGCATATGGAAATTGACTGGCTGGACTGTAAATATAGAAAAAATAAAAATGCCCAAAGTGGAGGGAAAGGGCTTTAGTCCTTCAAGGCTGGATCCCCCCCTCCCCCCGCAGCCATGTAAGGCTAGATTCATTCTTGAGATGCCTCTGACTCTTCTTTACATGGACCCACAGGAACTCACAAACTTGTGCTGTGGCCACACGTGACATTTGGCACCCAAAGTGGGGCTGACATTCCAATGTGTGGCTTGAAGAAGAACAGAAGATCCACTAAAGAAGGACAGAGGAGCTGGCCATCTTAAGAACTAGAGGAATGTGCTCTCAGGGTAAGAGGACTCCAGGATCAGCAGGGTCATGGGGAAATTAAAACTCCTTATCTCAGGAATAGCAAAATGTACAGCTGCTAAAATGCTTATCAAAAGAAAAAACAGAAACTACACAATTCTTAAAGATAGAAATAAAATGGCTCTGAGACAGTATATAAATCAAGAAAAAAAGAATCTTCAGAATAGAGAAGAAGGAAGGAAAGGAAATTTTACAGTAAAAAGGGGAAAAAAAGTCCACACACTGTTCTGCGGTGACAAATTAGACTTCAAGAGGAACCAAGCCTGGTTACAGAAGATGGCAGGTCCAGACTCTGTATGCTCCATGATTGGAAGTCTTCCCTCGGGTAACCTTCATAGATTCCAGAAAGTTCCCACTGCACTAGGTTTCCACATCGCTTGCTAAATGCCCACAAAATCTAGTCATCTCTCCCTGTACTCTCTCCTTCCTGTTCCCACCCTCAACCCGGGCTGTACACCCAAAAAATCTATTAAATTTCTCCTTCTTGATGAAATCCATGCATGTCTCCAAGAGAAATCTTCTCTGAATCTGTTGTTTGTAGTGTGATTATCCTTTACTTAATAGGTAATACCCACTTCTAAGTGAATACATACGACATTTGTCTTTCTGGGTCTGGGTTTGCTCACTCAGTATGTTTTTTTTCTAGTTCCATCCATTTGCCTACAAATTTCATTGTCATTTTTTTCTACCAGCTGAGTCATAATCCATTGTGTAAATGAACCAATTTTTTTTATCAGTTCTTCAGTTAAGCATCATTTAGGTTTTTTTACAGTTCCTGGATATTATGAATACATTTGCTATGAACATAGTTGAGCAAGGGCCCTTCTGGTTGCACAGAATGTCTTTTGGAAACATGCCCAAGAGTGGTATAGCTGGAACTTGAAGTAGATCAACTCGACTACCAATTTTCTGAGGAACTATCATATCAATTTCCATAGTGGCTGTGTAAATTTTCATTCCCACCACCAATGGAGGATTTTTCCCCTTGCTCTACATGAGGCCAGGATAAGCTGTCACTTATATTATTAATCTTAGCCATTCTGACAGAAGTAAGATGGAATCTCAGTAGTTTTGATTTGCCTTTCCCTGATAGCTAAGGATGATGAACACATCTTAAAGTGTTTCACAACCATTTGAGATTCCTCTAATGAGAATTAACTTTTTAGACCTGTAACCCATTTTTAATTGGATTCTTTGGTTTGTTAATCTCCAGTTTCTTGAGTTCTTTATATTTTTTGATATTAGATATGGAGTTTTGATATTGGATATGGAGTTGGTAACAGTCTTTTCTCATTCTGTAGGCTGACATTTTGTCCCATTGACTGTGTCATTTGCCTTACAATTACTCAGTTTCATTAGGTTCTTCTTATTTATTGTCAGTCTTAGTGCCTACACTATTGGTGTTTATCTTAGGGAATTTTCTCTTGTGCTGATGCGTTCAAGGCTGTTCTATACTTTATCTACTATCAGGTTCAGTGTGACTGGTTTTATGTTGAGGTCTTTGTTTCACTTGGATTTGAGTTTTGTGTAGGTTGATTAATTTGGATCTATTTGTATTTCTACATGCCAACATCCAGTTAGACCAGGAACATTGATTGAATATGCTTTCCTTTTTCCATTGTGTATTTCTGCCTTCTTTAAGAAAAATTAGGTGTGTGGATTTATGTCTGGATATTTGATTCAATCACATTGATCAACATATTTGTTTTTATACCAATACCATGTGGTTTTTATTACTATGGTTCTACAGTACAGCTTGAAAGTAGGGATAGTGATACCTCTGGAAGTTCCATTATTGTTCAGAATTACTTTAGCTCTCCTGTTTTTTTGTTTGTTTGTTTTGTTTTTCATAAGAATTTCAATTTTGTATTTCAAGGTCCGTAAAGAGTTGTGTTGGAATTTTTAACGGGATTGCATTGAATCTGTGGATTTTTTGGTATGACGGTCATTTTTATTATGTTAATTTTATTAATACATGAGTGTGGGAAATCTTTCCATCTTCTGATATTGTCTTCAATTTCCTTCCTTAATGACTTGAAATTGTCATATGAGCCTTCTCCTTATGCATTTAGGGTTACTCCAAGCTATTTTATATGGTTTGTGGTTATTTTGAAGGGTATTTTTGCTCTGTTTTTTTTCTCAGTCCATTTGTCATTTGTATGTAGGAGAGTTACTGATTTTTTTTCAGTTAATCTTGTATCCAGTCACATGGCTGAAGTTGTTTATCAGCTCTAAGAGTTCCCTGGTAGAATTTTTGAAATCACTTATGTAGTCTATCATGTAATTTGCAAATAAAGATACTTTGACTTCTTCCGTCCAAATTTATATCACTTTATCTCGTTCTGTAGTCTCATTTCTCTAGCTAGAACTATATTGAATAAATATGGAGAAAGTGGACAGTATTCCCTTGTTTCTGATTTTTATTTTATTTTAATTTTTGATGTTGGCTACAGGCTTGCTGTATTTTTTTATATTAGTTAAGTATGTTCTTTGTATCCCTAATCTCTTCAGTATTTTTATCATGAAGGGGTCCAGTGAGATGATCATGTGGTATTTTTTCTTTGAGTTTGTTTAAATAGTGGATTACATTGACTGATTTTCATATTTTGAACTGTCCTTGCATCTCTGGGGTAAAGCTCACTTTATCCTGGTGGATGATTTTTTTATATGTTCTGGGATTTGTTTTGCAAGTACTTTATTGAGTATTTTTACATCTATGTTTATAAGAGAAATTGGTCTGTAATTCTCTTTCTTTGTTGTTGTTCTTTGTTGAATCTTTGTGTTGTTTGGTTTTCAGGGTAACTGTAGTCAAACAAAAATTTGTCAAAATTCATTCTGCTTCTGTTTAGTGTAAGAATTTGAGGAGTATTTTTTCTTTATTTCTGTCTTGACCCAGTAATCATTCGGTAGCGCGTTGTTCAATTTCTGTGAGTGTGTGGGCTTTCTGTTTCTGTTTTTGTTGAAGTCTAGCTCTAGACCATCCTGGTCTGATAGGATGCTGGAGATTATTTCAATTTTCCTGTATCTGTTGAGACTTGCTTTGTGTCTGAGTATGTGATCAATTTTGGAGAAACTTCTATGATGTGCTTAGAAGATGTTATATTCATTTGTGTTTATCTGAAATGTATTGTATAGGTCTGGTAGGTCCATTTGGTATATGACGTCTGTTAGCTTCGATGTTGTTTAGTTTTTGTTTGGATACCTGTCTGTTGGCCAAAGTGAGGTATTGAAGTCTCCTACTATTAATGTGTAAGTATCAATGTGATTGAAGCCTTAGTAATTTTTCTTTTACAAATGGAGTGCCCTTGCATTTGGGGCATAGATTTTAAGAATTGAAATATCATGTTGGTGGATTTTTCCTTTGATGAATATGAAGTGTCTTTCCCAATCTCTCTTGATTAATTTCGGTTTGAAATCTAGGTTATTAGATATTAGATAGAATGGCTATACCAGAGTGCTCCTTCAGTTTGTTTGCTTGAAAAAACCTTTTGCCAAGCTTTTACTCTGAGTTAATGTCTATTTTTGATGTTGTGGTGCGTTTCTTGTATGCAAAAGAAGGATGCCATCCATTCTATTTGTCTTTTTATTGGGGAATTGAATCCATTGATATTGAGAAGTATCAATGACCAATGATTGTTAATCCTTGTTTTTGTTGTTGTTATTGGTGGTGATATTATTTATTGCCTGTGGTTTTGTGGATGTGGTTAACCTCCTGGGGTTAGAGTTTTCTTTCTAATATGTTCTGTAGGGCTGGATTTGTAGATAGAAATTGTTTAAATTTGACTTTATCATGAAGCATCTTTTATCCAACTGTGGTAATTGAAAGTTTTACTAGGTATTATAGTCTAGAATGTCATTTGTGATCTCTCAGAGCCCTCACTGTATCTGTCCAAGCTCATCTAGGGCTCTGGGTTTTGAGTGATTGTAAGTCTAGGTGCCAATTTCTGCGTTTGTCGTTGTTGGAGGATATTTTGTTCTTTGGCTTCTGTTTTCTCTCTTGTCTTCTGGCGTGTTTGACCTGTAGTTGAACAGAGGGTCTTTCTGAGTTGTGACTTATCACCTTTGGTTGAGCAGAGGGTCTTTACATGAGTTGGACTTCTGATGGATAGCTTGGTCTCTTGTCAAGCTGGTTGTCTCTGCCTGAGTTTTGGTGGTCTGTTTGGTCTCTTGTCCAGCTGGAGTGTGGGTAGCAGCTCCATCCAAGTGGCACCTGGAGTTTTTGTGGCCAGTGTGGCCTCAGGTCCAGCAGAAAGTGTCCATCCAAGTTGAGAGCAACTATATCCAGAAGTTTCTCTGGTCCTGTCCAGCCCCATGGTCCTGCAGCTGCCTATAAAATAATCATTCAGAGGCTTAATATTAATTGTAAATTCTATGGCCTGTTGGCTCAGACTTCTTGCTAGCTAGCTCTTACAACTTAACTCAACCCATAACTATTAATCTATGTATCACCACGTGTTCTGTGGCTTTATTTGTGTCCCATTACATGTTGCTCCTTAGATGGATGCTTGGCATCTCTCTCTACTCTCTTTTCTCTTTTCACTATCTCTCTTAGATTTTTCCACCTGGATCCATCCTGTCCTTCCATAGGCCAATGCAGCTTTATTTATCAAACAATCAGAACAACACATATTCACAGCTTACAGAAAGATATCCTACAACAAGCAAAAAGGAGGGGAGGGGTACTGAGCCTGTTGGTCAGCCTGTCTTGTCTTCTGGCAGGCATGGCCTTAGGTTGGACAGAGGGTCTCTGCCTGATGGAGTGGAGAGAGTTGGGGTGGCCTACAATGCAGATGGCCTACCTGGTATTCTAGCAGGAATGGTCTGTGGTTGGGCAGGGCATGACTGTCCGAGGGAGGTGAAGCAGACATTTTAAAATGAATAAAGACCAATAGGGCCTAATTCCCAGACTCATTTTGTTTTGCTTGATAGAGGAACTTTATGAGATTATCTATATGAATTATTATACTATATATTTATTGATACTTTTCTATTAAAATACATTTTTAAATAAAAAATATTCTTTTACCAATGGTATTAGTCAGGGAGCTCTACAGTCACAGAACTTATAAAATAAATATCTTTATCCCTCTCTGTCCTTTTCTGTCTCTTTGTCCCTGTCTGTCTATCTATCTATATATATATTTATCTATTATCTATCTATCTATCTATCTATCTATCTATCTATCTATATGTATGTATATAGAATTTATTAGAATGCTTTATAGGCTGCAGTCCAACTAATACAGCAATGGCTAGCTGTGAATGGAAAATCCAAGAATCTAATAGTTACTCAGTCCTATGAGGCTGGGTTTCTCAACTGGTCTTCTGTATATGCTGGAATTATAAGGAAGTATGCTCCAGTGGATGTGCTGAAAAGAGTAAGGCAAGCAGGTGAAGAATGAATGAACAAGGTGTGGCCCAGATTAAGGTGTGCCTTTCAGCCTAAAAATCTGTTTTAAAGATATATGTCATCTTACCTCAAGATCCAGATCAAAGTCTGTTGTCTTCCTGCCATCAATATCAGGATCATAAATGTGCCTTCCATTTCTGGATTATAGTTCATTCCAGATTCCAGATACAGTCAAGTTGACAACCAAGAATAACCATCATACCAATATAAACTGATCATACATCAAATATATTAAATTAGTATTTATTAGTTAATAAAGAATTCCTAAAAATGGTAAAGATAACTTAAAAAAACAGCAGTTCATATAGTTTATCAGGAAGGCTCTGTTAGTAAGATTTATTTATCAACTTGATACAACGTATAATCATGTGGGAGGAGTGTCAATGACGGGCTGTCTACATTGGGTTGGTCTATAGGAATGTCTGTGGGGAATCGTCTTTATTAACTGATGCAAGAATACAAAGCCCAATATCCACAGCATAGTTCTCAAGGCAAGGAGTTCTAAACTGTATGAGTGGAAAAATAAAGCTGAGCACAATCAAGCAAGTGGGCATGCATGTATTCATTGCTCTCTGAATCCTATTTACTGAGGATGTGATGTGACCAGCTACTTGGAATTCTTGCCTTCACTTTCCCAGGATGATAGAATAAAAGGCTAAAATATATCTTTTCCTCCCTAGGTTTCTTTTTGTTAGGTTGCCTTATCTTATCAACAGAACTGAAACTAGTACAAAGGCCATCCTAAATTTTTAGAGTGGACTTCCAAGATAATCACAAACTCATTTTTTGTCCTATGAATAATAAAACCATAAACATTAGGGGTTTCTATCATAAGTAAATACATAAATTAACAAGTAATTTCATAGAGTCTGGGATTTTACCAAGTGATAAGTAGAAAAGCCAAACATAGGCACATTATATAAACTTTGGGTTGGTTTGTTAAATAATGTATCATAATGACCCTGAGAAGACATACTACTCATTTTCCTATTTTCAATAAATTTTCCTTTTAATTTCAATTTAATTTAATGTGTAAGTATTTTGCCTATATAAATAATATGTATACATGATACCTGAAAGCGGCTAGAAATGGACATTAGATCCTCTTGAGATTGAGTTGTAGATAGTTGTGAGCTTTCATGTGAGTGTTGGAAATTGAACCCTAATCCTCTGAAAGAGATACAAGGGCTCTTAACTGCTGATCCATCTTCCCATCCCCCCATCAATTAATGCCTTTATAATTATTTCCTTTGATCAATGATGAGATCCAAATATTGCTTAGTAAAGAGACAGGCTTCAGTGTAATTTAATGCATTATTTTTACTACTACTACAGAGTTGTTAGGCCTATGTTTCTCTGGTAGTTTGAATGAGAATTACCCCATAGGCTCACATATTTGAATGATTAGTCCAAAGTTAATGGAACTGCTTGGGAATGATTAGGAAATATGGTCTTGATGAAGGTATATCAGACTTGGAGGTTTCAATATCCCATGAAATTTCCAGTTACTTCTCTGTCTGGTGCCTGTGTCTCAAAATACAATTTCTCAGCTACTCATCCAATGTCATGCCTGCCTTCCTGCCATTATGCTCCCTACCATGATGGTCATTGTCTTTGGGTTACTATTACAATGATGAAACATCATAAGCAAGGCAGCATATGAAAGAAACAATCTGATGCTTGCTCATAATTTCAGATGGTTGCTCCATGAACATTATGGCAACAAATTTAGCAGCAGACAGACAGGCAAGCATGGTGTTGGAGAAGTAACTGAGAACTCATATCTGATCTACAAGTTTTAGGCCAAGAAAGAGAGCAAGGTTGAGACTAACATGGGATATCGAAACCTCAAAGCTTTCACCCAGTAATACTCCTCCACCAACAAACTCACACTTACTAATCCTTCCCAAATACTTCCACTATCTGGGGACTGAGTATTAAAATATACGAGCCTGGGGGGCATTCTAATTCAGACCACAACAATCATGCAATCACCCTCTGAAACTCTAAGCCTCCAATAAATGCTTTATTCTGTAAGTTGTCTTGGTCATGTTGTTTCGTCATAGTGATAAAAAAAAGTAATTAAGACAGTTTCCTTAACCATATAATATTCAGCAACTGTGAAGACAAAAAATAATTTGCTTGTAAATATTATTAATTAATACAGGGTTGCATCATGCATTTTCATTCAGAGATTATATATTCAAGGCTTAGAGAATCTCCCATCTTGATTTCAATGTGGTAAGCACAGATTCAGTTTATCTCTCCATAGGACATGGAGAAATCACGCTGGTACCCAAATGGAAACATCATTTCTACTATCTAGCTTTCGTAGTGATGGAAGGTTGCATGGATATTACTTGGAGAGAAAAGTAATAAACATTTTTATACATCTGTGGACCTTGTGAACTACAAAAATGGCTGACTTGGCAATATAGGCCCACTGGTGCAATGGTAGCATGAATGTTAAGGAGTAACCAAGCACTTCATGATTGAATTAAATCCTCACTCCACAAAAAAGAACTATTGCTTGGTACTGTTATAGCCCTCATGGCTATTTAGATTACAGAGTCCATGGAAAACCTACTACTATTATTGTGCTAAATAGACATGTTAATAAACTGACCCTAAATTCTTAAAAATCCTTATTCTCATGGATTAGTAAATCTCTCAACCACCATCAAAGAAGGTTCTGTTTGTAAGAAAGTGAGATTAATACAGAGACCCACACCTAGTCATGATGTGAAGAATAAGAGACTGCAAAGTGACCAGCTCTAAATTGCACACCCTACTCCAAGGTCTAGGAAACATCAGGGAACAGGAAGTTAGAAAGACTGTAAGAACTGGAGGTAGGGACTTCTGTAACAACAAAACAGAATTTGCCATTTGAATAAACGAACTAACAGCAGCTATGACCTCATGCACAAGACCTGCAAAAGAATAAGCCAGCAAAAACTGTAGTATGGATAGGTGAAGGTAACATGGATTTCCAAGTCCTACCAAAAAGCTATTGGCAATAGATAAGAGCTGGCAGGGAGAATCCATTTTTCTCAGAGATGGGGCACCTGAGAGACTACCCTTGCTCTAGTACATTATCTTACATCCATTAATACTAAGTAGACTTAGTGTATTTTTTAAGAAGTGCTTGAAATTTGGAAGGTATAGTGTTAATGATATAGGAGAGAAATTGCAAGGGATAGGAAGAGGATAGATTTAATTGAAATATGTTCTATATATGTATTAAATGCTCAAGCAACCACAACAATGATAAAAATAGAAATTTCCTCTTTATTGAATTCAGTTCTACATTATTTTATGTCTGCAATGTGCTTACCTTGAGTGTCATTCTTCTTCAGTAAAGCATTCTAGAAATCCTAATTCAGTCCTATTATATACTCAGACAGGTATCCAAAAATGCTATCCTTGCCGGGCGGTGGTGGCGCATGCCTTTAATCCCAGCACTTGGGAGGCAGAGGCAGGCAGATCTCTGTGAGTTCGAGGCCAGCCTGGGCTACCAAGTGAGTTCCAGGAAAGGCGCCGCCAAAGGTACACAGAGAAACCCTGTCTCGAAAAACCAAAAAAAAAAAAATTGCTATCCTTTAGCCAATAGTCTATTGTTTTATGTGTCAATAGTTACAATGCAAGTAAAATCCTTTCTTTGAGATATAGAGATAACCCTTCTTGGTTGAAGAAGTGAGTAGTGACCTATGAGTCTTCAGCAAGAATCAGAAGGAATCAAAGTTTACTCTTTCACGGTAAATATTTGTCATTAACTCACAGTAATCAATAACATAAAATGGAAAAGCGCAATTAGTGTGTACAATAGATAATGACCCACTGGGATTTTTAATTCATTTATTTTGAAGATAATAACTAACTATTCAGAATGAACACATAGGTAAATATTGAAGACATCACAAGAAAATGTTTAAAATGTAGAAATCATTGTATGTTTACATTAACATGTATTACAAACATATGTCTAAATAAAATAATTAAAAATGAGTTTCTCTTAGTTTTTTAATATACTTTTCAGACATTATTTTGCAACAGAACTAGGTTAATAAATATGAAACAGACTAAGTCAGTTTAAATGTTTCTTAATAAGGTAAAAAATATGATTTTCTAATGGCCTACTGGGAAGTATAATATATACTTTAAGACATTAAAAAATATCTTAAGATTGGGGGTGTTGTTTTGTTTTGTTTTTGTTTTCATCTTTTTCTTGCCAAAATCGCATCCTTATTTTAAAAACTGTCTTTATATCTTCCTTGCAGTTCCCTGCCTGACCTACTTATTTTAGCCATCATTGCTTAGTAACTTAAAATGTCCAATCACAATGTATCTAGCCATACATAGAGGACCAAAACCAAAATAAAACAAACAAACAAAAAATAATGTGTACAGGCCACAATCTTGGGATACCGAGGAACATGGCTTTCGTTTTGGACTAATCTTACCTGGACCTTTTTGTACAAATACTGCTTCATGGCACACAGATTTAGTGTCTCTTCCCTTGGTTTCCAACAGCATAGTGAACCAGGCCTGTGATCCCAATACTCAGAGACTGAAACAGGGGGATTGCCACAAGTTTGAGGTCAGTCTGACTACATATTAAGATACAGGATAACCAATACTAGAGTGTAAGAGACTATTTCAAACATCACACCACAAAATGAAGACATTTTATTCATTTTTAAAGATATAATTTTTAGTGTGTGTGTGTGTGTGTGTGTGTGTGTGTGTGTGTGTGTGTGTGGTATTTGTGTGTGTGTACATGCCTGCAGACATATGCGGCAGAATAATCCTTCTGTACACTGTGAATATGTATTACTCCCATTGGTCAATAAAGAAGTTAATTGGTCTATAACAAGGCAGGATAAATTTAGGTGGGACAGTCAAACTGAGGATACTGGAATGAAGAAGAGCAGCTTCTGGAGAGATGCCAGCCAGCTTCCAAGGAAGCAGGATGTACAGAAAATGAATTAGGTAACAATTCATAAGCCACGTGGAGAAGAATAGATTACAAATATGGGTTAATGGGTTAATTTAAATGTAAGAATTAACTCATAACAAGCCTGAGCACTTACAAATAATATTAAGCCTCTGTATTGGTTATTTGGGAACTAGTGAGTAGGAGAGGAACATCCACCTACACACTTGTACTCAGGTGCCCAAAGAAACCAGTGCCATCAAATTTCTATGGAGCAGGATTTAGAAGGCATTGTAACCCATATGATGCAGGTGCTGGGAATTGAACACTGGACCTCAAGAAGAGCAGGTCATGCTCTTAACCACTGAGACATCTCTCCAGCCCCTATCCCTTTGTTTATAAAAGTTCAAGCATAAAGGTCAGCAAACCATAATTCATCATCTTCTAATGAATTCCTGGGTATTGTTGTTTTACATGTTTGATATTTCAAAAAGTTTAAATATGATCATTGTGTGACATTAAAATTTGGAAAGTCAGTGTTTGTAAAAAAAAGTTTTGTTGATCTGAGAAATGCTTACTCATTAACATATCTACAGGTCCTTTTGCACTACACTGAAAGAGTAGCTTTGACAGAGACTTACTGGTCTGCTAAACCTAAATATTTTTTTATCTCTCTGCCTCTAAACACAAAATTACTGACTTCTGTTCAAGAACCAAAAAAATACTGGGAAAAAAAAGCTTTAGTGATATATTGAATGGCTGCTCTATAAGAAAATTACATAGACAGTAACCATTTTACTATTCCTTGATAAGAGAAGACTAAAAGCTTCAACTGTCATTTTAGTAGAAAGTAAATGAAAAATTCTCAAGCTCTTTTCTTTGAAAATTGTGTTAGGAATAAGTGCATCAACACCAAGCAAACTTTGTCACAATATTAATACATTTCAGTGCCTCTTTTAAGCACCATCATTGCAGCTATTATAAACTAAGGCAAATTTCCTTTCTACACAAATTCAGCTAATTTCTGCACTATTCAGATTTTATCTTTCATCATCTTCCAGAGTTTGGAACTGATATTGTAATGACAAACTTCTGCCCTCGATTTTTTGAAAAACAAAATATATCCTTCTGTGGGCATGGCATTATGCTCAGAATTCCAGCATTCTAGAAGCTGAAAAGGAATGATTGCCACAAGTCAAGGTCAGTCTGTACAACATATGAAGTTCCATGCAAAGTCTCAGCTGCATAGAGTAGGCCCTTTCTCAAAATATGCAAAGCAAAACAGAGAAATAAAACCAAATAAATAGTTGTACTATTATGCTATCATTTATCTTAATGGAGTCTACATTACCAATAGCACTTGTATCATTTAGTCAAATCCACTACTTGGATACAACAAAAGGTAGTGTGAGACATTGATAATCAGCTAATGTGCAACACAAGTGGTAGACAACCAAAGCTCAGAATTAATGTAATGTTACTAACTGCCATTTATGTAAGTTATAACACAGTAATGTAAGCAAAGGATTGCTGCAGGATATTTGATCACACTGTGGGAAGATGTCTCTGTTTTACCTCACCTGTCTACAGCATTTTATTGGTTTAATAAAAAGGTGAACGGCCAATAGCTAGGCAGGAAGAGGATAGGCAGGACCTCTATAAAGAGATAGGAACTCTGGGAAAGGATCTGAGGTATGAGATTTGCCAGCCAGATACAGAGGCAGTCAGATGTATGGTACTGAGGAGACATAACTAGACACGACATGGTAGAACATAGATTTATATAAATGGATTAATTTAAGTTTTAAGAGTGAGTTTGGAAGAAGCCCAAGTCAAGGTAAAGCTTTCACAATTAATAAGAATTCCTTGTGTTATTATTTGGGAGGTGGGGGTCCAAGGAAAGTCCAACTACCTAAGGTATTGAATATCATGTTTTAAATACTTCAAATGAAACTTACTGGTTATAAAAAAACTCTGTCACAGTTATGAACACAAGTTCTAATTTCTTCTCAGTACCAAACAGTGCATAGAAACAAGTTTGCTTATCTCAGAGATATAGCATGTAAAACATTTAAGAAGACACAAGGACCATAAATGCAAATGTATGTAATGAAAAATAAAATGTTTGAATTGTTGTATGCAGTGGTTCTCAACCTCCCTAATGCTGTGACCTTTAATACAATTCCTTATGTTTTGGTGACTCCAACCATAAAATTATTTTTTTTTACTACTTCACTACTGTAATTTTGCTGTTGTTATAAATCATAATGTAAATATCTCACAATAGGATTTCTGATATGCGACCCCTGTGGTGGTCATGAACCATAGGTTGAGAAATGGTAGTCTCATGCTTAACACTGTACAAAAGAAAAGTTTTACAGATGTTTCTAATCAATCAAATTCACAAAAATATTATTTTCTTTTCTTTTTTTTGGTTTCTTGAGACAAGGTTTCTCTGTGTAGCTTTGCGTCTTTCCTGGAACTCACTTGGTAACCCAGGCTGACCTCAAACTCACAGAGATCTGCCTGCCTCTGCCTCCCGAGTGCTGGGATTAAAGGTGTGCACCACCACCGCCCAGCTCAAAAATATTATTTTCATCATGCTGAGGATGGGTATTAATGATAGAGCACTAACTTAACATGTGCAAAGAACTCAAAAAATGAAGTTTTCTCTTCAAAGAGTAGTATATTAGTTACTTCATTATTTGCAGATCATTGAGGGTAATAAGGCATATAGAGAAGCAATTCTGAATCTACATAAACATATTAAAATAACATTTCCTTAATTCTAGAGATTGTTTGATCCCATTTCTTAGTATTCCTCACAGACAGAAAAATATTATCAATCAAAAAGACTTTTCTCATTTGCATGCTTTATACTGAACAACACACACAGCTTCCTTGTTCCAACTCAACCAGAAGTCAGAAATAAATATTGGCATATGAAATATATGTCTTCAGATACAAATTACTATTTCATATACTATGTTAAGTTGTTGCAGGATGAATTTTATAACAATAGAGCTAAAAAAGAAATTGAAAACCTTTCTGTCTCCATGGCTGGGACAAGTGCAAAGATGGTAAAAATGTTCCCACCACTGAGACTAACTGACGTGGATGCATACAACCCTAGTTGCAGCCCAATATGAGTCACAGTTAATTTAGAAATTACTTTTCATTAGAGAATTTTAACCAGGATGTAGCACCTGTACTCTGTATTCTGTAATTTTAGTGGGATTCCCACTGCTTTTCATCTTCCTGTATCCGTGTCCTGACTGCTTCTTTGTATACTCTCTTTTTAAAGTAACACATCTGAAATGAAGATTTGTAAGTACTATAGTTGAATATTAAGTTTCTCCCAAGAAGGCATATATCAAAGTTTTGATCTTCAGCCCATGGTAATATTGAAAAGAAATAGATAATTTAGTTGGTGGAGCAAATGGGAGATCATCTGGTCCTGCGGCAATGCCATTAAAGGAGATTGAGGGAACCTACAATCTTATTTCTTCCATTTTATTGTAGACATTTAGTGAATTTATCATGAGGTGAATTTTATGTTCACCTCATGATGTTGTTGCTTAAGCACAGACCCAAAAGCAGCAAATTTAACTAACTACAAACTAAAATTTCCAAGATTCTAAGGGAAATGAAAGGTTCATCTTAATTAACTGAATGTTTCCATTATTTGTCACAGTAACTAACAGCTGATAAACATGTGATCTCTCTATTTTATTTATGTATTTATTTATTTGTTAATCTACTGAGTCCAATTATTACTGCCCATACGTACATGGTTATCCACTGGGACATGGGAACCTACCTACACTCCTAATAAAATGAAAAGCAACTTCTCCTCTCTGAATAGCCATCAACAACCAATAGCTCTTCAGCTAAGGGGTTGGACCTTGGAAGGGCTACTTTGCCTCCATGCTGGAAGTTTTAATTGGATTTATCTCATTTAGGTCCTTTCTAGGTACCCACAGCCACTGTGAGATCATGTATGCAAAAGCCACATCATGCCTACAGGACTGCATTTCATAGAACAATTCCACAATCTCTGGCTTTTACATTCTTAATCTTTTTATCCCCTTTTCTATGGTGTTTCCTGATCCTTGGGAAGAGATTAATAAAGATGTCTTATCTACAGCTGAGTATTCATACTTACTTATTCTTAGTACTTTGGAGAACAATGTATCTCTACATTAACTGATACCCTCTCCCTCTCCAATAAGAAGCTCCTCTGATCTAGGTTAAGAGCAGAACAAATCTAAGAATATAAACAAAACTTTTCTGGAAAAAATGAGATGCAATATGACCATTTAGAAAACATAACATCAGTAAGTTATACTCTTTATGGCCGATGGTTTCCCAAACCATGGGATTTGACCATGTTTATAGTATAATGCATGGTTTCCTCTTGTGGAACAGGTCTTAAATCTAATCAGGAGTCCAGTTGTTTATATTCATAAAATATCTCGCTGTTATTGCACCAATGAGGATATTTTGACTGGCCAGTCATTGACATCCTTTCTTCTCCAGCAGCCTGGATAGAATCTTCTTGAATTATGAAAGTTTGCCAGCAAGGAGAGTTTCTGGATCATCTTAAGACTGATTTCTATGTATCCTGTGAGCAAAATGTTGGATGTCTTGAGTAATAGCATCCTACCATCTGAATGTGCTGGGCAACTAAGAACAAAGGCAATATAATGGATTAGCAATAAGCTGTCTCTTGGAATTTTGCTCAGCATATCAGACACTAAAAGATGGTGCTGAAGATGAAATTAAATTTCCAAAAGTGGAGAAACTTTTCAATTTATCAAAAAAAATCTAGTATAAATATCTGCATATATATTATTATTTTAATATATGAGTTAGTAGTAAGAGGTAATAATGGACTTATTATTTAACAGGCTGATTTGCTTGCTATTTTGTCTCATTTTCTTCTGAAATAATATCTCAAATATCTTTTCTTTTCTTCATCCTTTTATTCTTTTGTTATATATAGATTCTTTTCTCATACAATATATCCTGAGTATAGTTTTGCCTCCCTCTATTGCTCCAAGTTCCACCACCTTCTCCCCTCCCATACAGATTCACTCCCCTTTTGTCTCTCATTTAAAAAGAGCTGTTTTCTAGAAGATAATAATGAGACATTAAAAAATAAAATATAATAAGATGAAGGAAAACTATTATATTGAATCTGGACAAGGTAACACAACAGGAGAGACAAAGTCCTAAGAACAGGTAAAAGAGTTAGAGACCCACCAATTCTCACAATCAGGAGTCTAATAAAAATACTAATAGCTGTAAAATATACACAGAGAATGTGGTGTTTACCCATGCAGACCCTGTGCTTGCTGCTTCAGTCTCTGTGAGCTTACATGTACCTTGAGTAGTTGATTCAGAGGGCTCTTACAAACTTTCTGCCTCCTCTTTCACAAAATTCTCTGAGTGCTCATTGAAGGGATATCATGAAGACCTACAATTTAGATTCTCTTTCTGCATATGTGGGTCTCTCTGCATCTGTTCTTATCTGCTGCCAGAGAAAGCTTCTCTAGTTAGTACTGAATAAGGCACAGATCTATGAGTATACTAGAATATCATTAGGACTCATTTTATTTACTTTACTTTTCAGACAAGCAGCATTTGGTTTTACACTAGGTCTCTGGGCTATCTAGTCTCTAACTCTTAGCTGTCCAAACAATGTTGAGTATGAATATTAAACTGTGCAGTGGGTCTTGAGTCACATCACACAGTGATTGGCTACTCCCACAATTCCTGTGACACCATTGCCCTAGAATATTATGCAGACAGGACAGATTGTAGGTCCATGGTTTTCTGACTGGGTTGATGTCTACATTTCTCTTTCAGTAGCATTCAGATTACCTTACTGCAATGAAGAGACTAGGACTTAGGGGTGAAGATTCCATGTAGGCACCTACTTGATAATGAGTTTTATTGCTGTTGTCCTCTGCAATAGGTTCACTCTGTCAGTTTTGGGAGAGAATTTTTTTTTATGGAAACAGCCTGAATTGTTAGGGATTTCCATGGGACTACTTTGGCCAAAAGCTCAATTGAATGCAATCCAGTCCAGCCACTGGAAGCCCTGCCTGGTTGAAAATTAAAAAAAAAAAGAGGAACAGTTGAAAGTCCATAACTCCTATTACTAGTGGTCCTTATTTTCATCAGCTTCACACAGTACAGTAATTTTCATCTGCACCAGGTTTCCACACAGCACATGAAATGCCATCAATTACAGCCTTCTCTCCCCATACTCACTTTCTCCATTGCATCATTCCCCGAACTGATCCCCTACTCCCATCCTCACGCTCTCCTAGTTTGCTTGTAAAATCTATTCTACCTATCCTTCCCAGGGAGATCCATGTATCCCCCCTAGAATCCTCCTCTTTACCTAGGCTATCTAGGTCTATTAATTGAAATTTGTCATCATTTTCTTAAGGATAATATGCACTTATAAGTGAATACATACCATATTAATATTTCTAGGTCAGGGTTATTCCACTCAGGATAATATTTTTTCTAGTTCATTCCATTTGCCTACACATTTCATGATATGAACCATCATTAACAGCTTGTGTCACACTCCATTGTGTAAATAAATCACAATTCTTTATACATTTTTCTGTTGAGGGTCATCTAGGTTCTTTCCAGTTTTTAATTATTATAAATAACACTGCAATGAAGATGGTTGAGCAAGTGTCCTTGTGGCAGGATGGAGTGTCCTTTGGGTATATGCTCAAGACTGTAATAGCTATGTCTTGAGGTAGATCGATTCCCAACTTTCTGAGGAACCGCCATGTTGATTTCCATAGCGGCTGTACAAGTTTTTACTTCCAGCAGCACCAGAGGAATGTTCCCCTTGCTCTACATCCTTACCAACATGAGCTGTCACTTGTGTTATTCATCTTAGCCATTCTGACAGGTATAAGATAGAGTCTCAAAGTAGTTTTTATTTGCATTTCACTGAAGGCTAAGAAAATTAAACATTTCTTTAAATATTTCTCATCCATTTGATTTCCCATATTGAGACTTCTTTGTTTAGCTCTATACCCCATTTTTATTTGGATTATTTAATATTTTGAAATACAGTTTCTTGAGTTCTTTATATACTGTGGATAATAACATTGAATTGGATGTGGAGTTGTTAAGAATCTTTTCGCATTCTGTAGGCTGCTGCTTTGTCCAAATGATGGTGTCTTTGCCTTATCGAAGCTTTTTAGTTTCATGAGATCTCATTTATTAATTGTTGATTTTAGTGCCTGCACTATCAGTGTTTTCTTCAGGAAGGCTTCTCTTTTGCCAATGCATTCAACACTATGTTCCACTTTCTTTTCTTTTCTTTAGTGTATCTGTTTTTATGTTGAGATATTTAATTCATTTGGACTTGAGTTTGGTGGAATATAATAAATAAGAATTTATTTTCATTCTTCTGCATGTCCAGTTGAACCAACAACATTTGTTAAAGATGCTTTCTTTTTTCTAGTGTGTACTAATGGCTTTTTCATCAAAAACCAGCTGTCCATAAGCATGTGGATTTGTGTATGTGTCATCAGTTATATTCCATCATTGTGTCTGTTTTCTTAGCCAATATCATGCTGCTTTTATTGCTATGTTCCTGCAGTACAACTTGAAATCAGGAATAGAGGGACCTCTAGGAGTTCTTATAATTTTCAGGATTGTTTTAGCTATCCTGTTCTTGTTTGTTTGTTTTAGCAAATGAATTTGAGAATTGTTATTTTCAGTGTTTATAAAGAATCATGTTGGAATTTTGATGGTGATTGCAGTGAATCTGTAGGCTACTTTTGATAGTACTGTAATTTTTACTATGATAATTCTATTGATCCATAAGCATAGGAGATCTTTGCATCTTCTGATATCTTCTTAAATTGTTTTCAAAGACTTGAAGTTTTCATCATACAGGTCTTTCATTTACTTGGTTGGAGTTACACCAAGATACTTCATATTATTTGTGGCTATTGTGAAGGGTGTTGTTTTCCTGATTTATTTTTCAACCTATTTGAAATTTCTGTATAAAAAGAGTTCCCTGGTGGAATTTTTAAATATATACTATCATATCATCTGCAAATTACAATACTTCAACTTCTTCCTTTCTAATTTAGTATCATTTTGATCCTCCTCAGGTGTCTTGTTTATTTATCAGAAGCTTCAAATACCACAGTTGACAGATATGGAAAAAGTGGACAACCTTTTCTTGTACCTGATTTTAATGGAATTGCTTTGAGTTTCTCTCCATTTAATTTGACATTGGTTAGATGTCTGTTGGAAATTGCCTTTATTATGAGATTGTCTCTTTTATCTATAAGATGTTCAGGACTTTTATCATGAAAGGAGGTTGGATTTTTGAAAAACCCTTCCTACATCAAAATGAGATAATGATATGCATTTTTTCTCTTTCAGTTTGTTATTGAGTTTTGTATTTTGTATTTTGAACCATCCCAGCATCTCTGAGATGACTCCTACTTGATCACGGTAGCTGAAATTTTTGGTGTGTTCTTGGATTCAGTTTGCAAGTATTTTATTGAGTAGTTTTGCATCTGTTTATGAGGGAAATTGGCCTATACTTCTCTTTCTTTGCTGAGTCTCTATGTGGTTTGTATATCAGTTAAATGTGGCCTCGTAAAATGAGTTTGGAAATGTTCATTCTGTTTTCTTTCTGTGGAACATTTGAGGAGTATTGGTTTGAAATATTCTTTGAAATTCTTGTAGAATTCTTTGTTAAAACCATGTGGCTCTGAGCATTTTTTGGTTAGGAGACATTTAAGGAGTGCTTCTACTTCACTAAGGGTTACACAGTTCTATATGAATTGTTTACCTCATTTTTGCTTTACTTTGGTAAATTGTATCTATTGAGAAAATCATCCATTTATCTTCTATTCTCAATTTTGTGGAGTACAAGATTTTAATGTATATGCTTATGCTTCTCTAGATTTCTTTGCTGTGTGTTGTTATCTCCCCCCTTTTTGTTTCTGATTTGGTTTATTTGGATATTCTCTTTAGTTAGTTTGGTTAAGGGTTCTTCTATCTTGTTGATTTTCTCAAAGTACCAATTATTTGCTTTATTGATTATTTGCATTAATGCCTTTTTATGTATTTAATTAAATTCAGCTCCATGTTTGATTATTTCCTGCCAACACATCCTCTTGCATATGATTATTTTTTTGTTTTAAATCTTTCAGTTATGCTATTAAATTGAGAGAATGAGATCTCTTCATTTTTTTATGCAGGCACTTAGTGCTAAGAGCTTTCCTTCTAGCACCACTTTCATTGTGTCCCATAAGTTCTGGTATGCTCTGTATTCATTTCCATTGAATGCTAGATAGTTTTTATTTTTGTTCTTTCTTTATATCTTGTCCCATTTTTCATTCAGTATAGAGTTGTTCAGTTTCCATAAGATTTTAAGCTTTCTATTGTTTCTGTTGTTGTTGGTATCCAGCTTTAATCTACAGTAATTTTATAGAATGTGGGAATATACTTACTGTTTTTTGTATCTGTTGAGACTTGTTTTGTATCTGAGAATGTGTCAGTTGGGAGGAAGTTCCTTGAGATGCAGAAAAGAAGGTATGTTCATTTGCATTTGGGTGAAATGTTATGTAAATATCTCTTAGGTACAATTATTTTATAGGCACTGTTAACTCCAGTATTTCTCTGTTTAGTTTTTGTTCAGAAGACTTGTTTATTGGTGATAATGTGCTATTGAAGTCTCCCACTACCTCTGTGGGGGGCTCAAAATGTGATTCAAGCTGTTGTAGTGTTTCTTTTACAAACTTAGGTCCCCTTGTTTGGGGGGCATAGATATTAAGAACTGAAATGTCATGTTGGTGGATTTTTCATTTGATGAACATGTAGTATCCTTTCCCATCTTTTTTTTATTGGTTTTGGTTTGAAGACTGGTTTGTTTAATATTAAAATGATTACACCACCTTGAATCTTATGTTTGTTTGCTTAGAATATCTTTTTACAACACTTAACAATGAGGTAATGTTTATCCTTAAGATTGACATGTGTTTCTTGGATGCAGAAGAAAAATGGATCCTGTTTTTACATCTACTCTGTTAGTACTGGGACATGGATACTACTGATATTGAGAGATACCAATAACTAATGATTGGTGGTTTCTGTTACTTTGTTGTTGTTGTTGGTTGTGGTGGTGGGGATGTTGTGTGTGTCTGTGAGTGTGTGTATATGTGAGTGTGTGTATGTGTGTGTGTATGTGTGAGTGTATGTGTTTCCCTTCTTTAGATTTTGCTCAAGTGAGATTATTTATTTCCTGTTTTTGTATGGTGTAGTTAACTTGCTTAGGTGGCAATTTTCCTTCTAGCACCTTCTATAGTGCTGGATTTGTACATAGATATTGTTATAATTTGACTTTATCATAGAATAGGTTATTTTTTCCATCTGTGTTGAATGGAAGCTTTTCTGGGTGTAGTAGTCTTGGCTGGCATCTGTGGTCTCTTAGAGTCCACAGCACAGCTGTCCAGGCCCTTTTAGATTTTAAAGTCTCTATTGTGAAGTCAGTTGTAAGTATAATAGTTTCTCTTTTATATGTTACTTGGTCATTTTTCCTTGCAGCTTCAAATATTCTTATTTGTTCTGTGTGCTCCATGTTTTGATTATTATGTGGCAAAGGAGACTTTCTTTTCTAGTCCAATCAATTTTGTTCTGTGTATGATTCTTGTACATTCATAGGTATCTACTTTTGGTTAGGAAATTTTTTCTTCTATGGCTTTGTTGAAACATATTATGGAACTTTGAGCTAGGTTTCTTCTCCTTCTATTATATCTATTATTCTTAGGTAACATCTTTTAATATTGTCCCAGATTTTCTGGATGCTTTTTGTCAGGAGTTTTTTAGACTTAATATTTTCTTAGACAAATATTTCCATTTTTTTAATCATATCCTTAATACCTGAGATTTTCTCTCCCATATGTTCTATTTCATTTTTGAAACTTGGCTCTATAATTTTTGTTAGAATTCTTAACTTTTTTATTTCCAGAATTCCCTCAGTTTGAGTCGCCTTTATTATTGCTATTTCCAATTTTAGGTCACAAACAGATTTATTCATTTCCCCATATGGTCTGTTTTTTCTTAGATTTCTTCAGGTGATTTATTCATTTCCTCTTTTTATTTATTTAT
>LZPO01066768.1:43209-57573 GCA_001675575.1 Neotoma lepida
ATAATAAAAATTGAAAAAAATGAAATTTTACGAGTGATAAAGAGGGTAGGAATGGCATTTTCTTCTTATGAGGCAATTATTAGCACTAGAGAGCTGCAAAGCAAGATCTAGTTATTTTTCAAGATTTGTAAAAATTAATTTATTTGACAATTTCATAAATACATTTATGTTCGCATTCACCTCCATCCCTTTCTTATATTCCTCACACACTCACTAAACTCTTCTTTTCCCATGAAGTCCGCATCTCACTTCCATGACAAATATAAATTCTTAATGAGAAGCTCAGAATTTTTAGCCCCACCCTCAGTTCTCCAGAAACTAGCCAGAGCCTGGTGACAATGTCAATCACCAATGATCACAGTTATGTTCATGTAATGAAACATGAATCATCCTAACTGACAGGTTGTGGGGAACATCTTAGCTGAGGAACAAACCATCACAGGAGGTTAACATAACCCCGACTTAATGTTAATAGATTTTTATACTTGAGAACCTTCTGCACCTATTCAGGTTTTCAGGTGACTAATGATTCATTTGTATTATTTTTACTAAACTCTAATATAAGGATAGCATCTTCTGCAGCTTTGAATTTTTACAACAAATTATAACATTTTAGAGGAGGGTAGTTGTGGAAATCCTCAAATTTATATCCAAGTTTTACAGAAATTTATTAAGTCAGTAGTGTGATAATTATTCCTTAAGTTTGAAGTAAAGTCATTGTTTTGAGAATTAATCCTTAGATGCTATTCAAGCTGCCAGGGGACAATAGTCCTATCCAGCAGTATAGCCTATGAACAACAACAATGATTGACCCAATAAGGTACCACCAATAGTGCAGTAGTAATGCTTGTGTTTGGGGGACAACCAGCAGCTGTCTAAATGAAAATAATGCCTGCTCAATAGAAGGTAGTTCATGCCTAGTACTGTAACCTAGTCCACTACTGATGGCTGGTGATGAGGATATGGACCCTAGAGGATAAAATATTGCTGCCAATTTCCTAAATTAGATTATTTGGTAACTACATTCTAAATAGTTACATTTTTACCTGTCGATAAGTGTAGCTCTCCTTGTCATTAAAGTTTTATTCTCCAGCATATGGAGACTATTACAGAGATGTACAACTAGTCAAAAAGTCAAAGAACAAGTCATCATGGTGTACCCAGACATGACTGGTATGTATAACTATAAGAAAACTCCTCCACCTAAGGCTCAGGGAACATGGTGGATGATTATTAGAATCAAAAGACCAATGTCAGGCCTGCTGCCTGACAATATTTTCTAGATATAACAGGGATACTGCAACTATAACACCACAACAACACAATTGCCAGATAAGGCCTTTATAATGATACTACCAGTTGATATGCTAATGTATGGGAGAAATTCATGGAGAACTATAGACAATCATTGATTACTGAGAGAGGGGAAACTGATTTTCTCCAGGTAACAGCCCATGATAGGTTTCCCAATTCAAAGTGACCATCCATAAACACTTGTTCACATGAGCAACACTAAATATATGCATACTATATACATGTGAGTGTGATTATATGTGTGTATGTAATAATAATAATTAAAGAAGAAGTCATCAATTTCTGCAGTGCCAGGAGTACATGGGAAGGATTTGGAAGTGCAGAAATGTAAAACACAGTACTCATGTATGAAATTTTCAAAAAAAGCATTTTTAATTAAAAAGAACAAGTAGTCCTTAACTTGTAAACATTGCAACAATATTAACTTTAGTAGTTAATGTTAGCAATGAATTAAAGTGAAGGATAGTTGATGTCAGCATATCCAAGAAGTAAAAAAACCAATATAACCAAGTGCTCCCAGGTACTAGGATACCTCAGCAGGACAACAAAATGCCAATGGTCTACCTGGGCTATCTAGTGAATTCAAGGTCACAAGAGGTAACCTAATGGGACTCTATGTCTAAATAAATCAAATAAGTTTAAGGGCTTAGGAAATAGAATACAGATAAGCCCCAATAGAGTAGGAATTAATTATATTGGTCTTCACTAAAACGTGGTTAATTTAGGTCTCCTTTCAATGAATGAAATTGGACCAAAATGATCTTAGAAAGGTATACACAATTGTCTGACTATTTAACAGATGATAATATTCAAGAAAGACTAAATTCCCTGTTTAAATTTACATGTTTAGAATATTCAAAACTGTAACTAAACCTTGATTCCAAATATAGTTATTTATCACCATCTTATGTTGCTTTATATTAATATGGTATAATAAATTAATATATGTATAATGTAAAGCAAAGTATATATAATGCATGATATAATAAATACATTATGGTGTATTTTTGCTTGTTTCCAATATGATATAAAAATCCATGTCTAAAATTTAATAAAAATTTTCAGTCAAGATAACACACCAATAGTGATGACACACTTCTCTTCATCCTAATTCTGCATTAAAGGCAATAAATTTACAATCTCACAACAGTATGAATGGGAGATTGCTATAGATTTCCTGGAAGACAGGAGTCTATGGGCTAATAACATAGTAAGAAGGAGCCAAAAAATTAGAAAATATATAGAAAGGGTAATGTAGTCAACAAAAACTTGATACTGTAATCAAAGTCTGATATAACTAATTCAAAAAGTAAACATTTTATCTATGTGAGAAAGTACTGTTTGAAATATAAGCACTATTAATTAGTGAAAAGATAAAAATCAAAATTATCTCTCCTTGTCTACTGCCTCTCATGAAGTATGAGAAAAATAAGAGGCAGGTACAAGCATTTATAAATTATTCAGTGCTGTGGCTGGAGAGATTGCTCAGTTGTTAAGAACACGGGCTGTTCTTACAGAAGACCTTGGTTCAATTCTCCACCCCCACATGACAGCTCACTACTGTCTGCAACTCCACCTCCAGAGGATTCAACACCCTCACACAGATATTCATTCAGGCAAAATACCAATGTGCATAAGATAAAAATAAGTAAATTAAAAAATGCTTCAGTGCTAAAATTTAATTAAAACTGATACAAAAGTATTGACTACAAGAGAAAAGATATGATTGGTCTTTCAGTATATCCAATTACTTTCATTAAGATAGCAAATAAATGTTTAAAGAAGAAAAATTAAGAATGATTGAATTATTTCCATTGAGAAAGTAATTTACTTGCAGTAAGGTATAATGTCATTATCTCATTAAGATACTTTTGGTCCTGGTCCTCACAGTCTGTGCTGGCTGAGAGTATCCACAGGCCTGCCTTTCACCACTTGCCTCAGGCAGGTGAAAATACCCACAGGCCAGCCTGGGTCCTCCCAGTCCCAGCAGACTGAGGGCATCCACAGGTCCCATTCATTATGAGGAGCAAATAAATGGTGGAGAAATGGGAGAGAAAGGGAAGCACAATCGTTCATGTGCTGTGGAAAGAGGCAGAATTGAAGAAGGTGTTGAGAAATAGGCTAATCTGGGAGGCCTACTTGCCATCTGGGGCCAAGGTGACATCTAGGCCCAGGCTGTGGCCAAGGCCCTGCCACATGGGGACATGATGACATCTGGGCCCAGGCTGCAGCTGAGAGTTGTGTCTGGATCTGTGACCCTACCACAGCCAAGGTCTGTTTTGATGTCCATGGATCCTGATACTATTGAAGGTCATACTGATTCCAGGGGTCTGGGCCACCACCTGAGGCCATGATGGTGTGTGAGGGCCATGTTGGTACTAGTGCCATTCCTATCTGAGTGGCCTGCACTGCCACATAGAACCATGGTGACATCTAAGCCTGGGCTGCTGCTGAGGACCATGTCTGGGTGTATGATTTTATCACAGCTGGGGTCTGTGTTGATGTCTGTAGCCACTGTTGCCACCAAAGGCTACATAGGTACTTGTGGTCTAGACTGCAATCTGTGGTCATGCTGGTGCCTCAGGGCCATGTCACCAGGGCCATGTCAATCTGATCTGCCTGTGCTGCCACATGGGGCCATAGTGTTAGCCAAGCCCAGGATGCTGCTAAGGGCCATGTCTGGGTTTATGGCACTATAACAGCCCAGTTCTGAGTTGATATTCATGGTTCCTCTTAGCACTGATGGCTGTGAGTATGCCTGGGGTCTGGTCAGCCACCAGAGACTATGCTGGTGTCCAAGAGCCATGCTGCCACTGGGCCCATATTGATCTCTGTGACCTTCCCTGCCACCGGAGCAATGGTGACATTGGACCTGAGATGCTGCCAAGGGCTATTCCTGTGTCAGTGTTCCCATGAAGCTAGAGTCTGTGTCGATACTGATGACCTGTGTTACCAAAGGAGGTCATAGGAACAATTTGTGCTGAAATCTGAGGGCTGTGCTGTGCCAATTCCACCCTTCACTGGCCCTGCAATACCTGGCCCTGTTCCTTGTTGGACATTGCAGCAGGATAGCTGGCCCTGACCCTCATGGGAGAGTTGGCGCCAGCACTCGGGAGGGAAAGATGTTTCCACCCCTCTCCATGAAAGTGGGAAAGCTTGCAGTGATAACATGGGACTGTGAAATCTGGCTCTATTCCTCACCTGAGAGTAAAGATCCCAGTGGCCTAGACTGACCAGCTCAGCTACAACCCAGGCACATATCTTGGGTTTTGGGTTGGCCCACCCTAACATCTACCTGTCTATGACTGGAATATTTAAAGGGACTGGTCCTACAGAATGATAGCTGAAGGATCCCCATGGATCAAGGCAACAGCAGGATATCCCAAAGGAGTTTTGGTGAGGGTACAGTGATGATGGTGTACAAGTGTCCAGAGGCCTTGAACCAGATCAATTTATCATTGCAATGAACACTTGTCAGTGGTGCTGATGTGAGAAGTGGGTATACTGTGTGACACACCACAGCTTCCAATGACAATAGGATGAATAAAGAGGTGTTGGAGAAGTGGGAAAGACTGAGGAGTGAGGTGTTTTCTTTGTTCATTTTGTTCTGATTTAATTAAATTTTGGGGGGATTCTTTTGTGGGTAAGGCCGTAGGGGTAAGGGGTGGATATAAAAGGATTGGGAGGTGTGGGAGGCCAACTCCCAACTTTTCATGGGTTCTTATGAGGAGGAAAGAGGGAAAAGAAAACATTAGATAGAAAGAAAGACCTAGTTGACAAGAAGAAAGAGAAACACAGGATAGCTTCGGGAGGACCTGGGTTAATACCCAACGGCCTTTATCTATTTATTCAAAAGGGTTTTTCATTACAATACCAAGGGGTGTGGCAAAAGACCTCCCCCTTGGTAGATCAAAGCACACTGCACAGCTGAGTGTAGACCCTTCCAAACACCTGGTAACCACGCTAGTGGTCAAATTATCGCCTTATGCATCCCTGTTGGGTAAAGCAAGCTCAGATTCTCAGACCCTGAGTAAGTTCTAACTAGGAAACCTCTGTGGGTCTCTACAGCTCCCCCTTCTTACCATTTTAAATGGGCCTTTAGACCCCCTCTGATGGGAAAGTCTTTCTAAAAATGTGTTGCTCTGATTGGTTGATAAATAAAGCTGTTTGGCCAATGGTGAGGCAGAATAAGGTTAAGCAGGACATTCGAACTAGGGGGAGAGAGGAAAAACACAGAGCTGGGTAGACACCATTCTGCCATCTAGAAAACATGTAAAGCCATGTGGCACACACGTAAAGCCATGTGGAACACATGGCGACATAGATTTATAAAATGAGTTAATTTAAGATGTAAGAGCTAGCTAGTGAAAAGCCTGTCATGGCCATAGTTTAAAAATGATGTAAGCCTCTGTGTGTTTACTTGGGTCTAAGGGGCCGCAGGAGCCGGGTGGGACTGGACAAATTTTCACCTACAAATGGCATGCCAGCTGGGGCTCTTGAATTTCCATAAGGCCTAAAATAGTTTTAAAAGGGCTTCTAAATACACAATAAATGAGACGCCGCAACATTCGAGCTTGAGAGCAGTGCGACGGATTCCCACCATGATGCATATTGACATGTCTGCCTGACTGATTTGACTTCTCCTAGTTTAAAAAAAAGAGAGAGAGATTTCTGGGCTACATGCTGCTTTGATGGAGGCATACACCAACTGCTTCCGAGAGTTGCTGGTACACGTGGTCCAGAGCCAGAGATAAATTACCTCTGCCATATTAAAAAGCTGAGGTGGGTGGAGTCATAGCCAAGGGTGCTGCTTCTGTCCTACTCACTACAGTTTAAAGCAATAGATTCACANTAACACAGATTCAGATGTAATAAGACTAAATGGTTTACATTGTGTACAAAAATGTACATAGGCTTGGGAGAAAAAGAAAGGAGTATATAAAGTTATATAAAAAATAGTTTTAAAAAATAAAATATTTAAAGAGATAGTAAAAGTAATATAAAAATAAGCCACATAAAGATGGATATTACACAGAGAATCTGGATTGTGTTGTCTTTGGGATTTTTAACTGCAGAGAGACATTTGATTGTAAAAGCTGCTGAGTTAAATCAATATGTACATTTTAAAGGTATCTCAATTTCAAAATTTATGTCTAAGGATACTTTACTTTGGAAAGGAAGCTCTGCTTTTGTTTCCACAGGAAGCAAGAGGCTATAGTTTTGTTCCAGGTTAAGATGGATCAGATTTGATCAAGCCAGACCTCCTGAACCTTAANAGATGGTACCTACCAACAAAGGTTATAGTTGGTCCTCCTGGGACTTGACCAGTATCTCAAATTTTCTCAAGACCCCCACAAGATTGCCAGCACCCTCATCCAGCAGGAAGTAGTATGAAAAACTACACCCACATTTCCAAAAAATAGACTATGATGTCTGTCTTTGTTTAGATTTTTGGTTACAAATTGTTATTGGTCATAGTCAATCTCTTTCTAAAAAAAGAAAGAGGGATAGAATATAGAAATGTAGGATATAGATATGATAGGATAAAAGGATGGATTTTTGAATCTACTTTTAAAGAGCAACTTGTTTAAAATGTTTTACATTGGTATAGATTTTAGTTTATTGACACAAATTAAAGTTAATTTTGTTATGCTATATGTATATTTCTACTCTCGTTTAAGGTATTATGTTTATGTAATTCATTTAAATTGTAATGGATAATTAAGAAATACAGATTAATGATTAGTCTTCTCTGATAATCAAACTTATAGTCATGTTAAGTTTTCCAGGTATATATAGATATATTTCAATTAGGTAGGTGATCTTCAAACACTTCAAAGACCTACAGAATATAGCATTTAAAATGTTCAAAAACTTTCTGGACAGTGAGACACATCTGTTTCTGGCAAAACTGATCAAAGAGAAATATGGGCAACAAAGACACTCCATATGGAGTTTATCTTCTTGGCAAAAATAGTCATTTGGACAAAAAACTGTTCTTGCCTGGACTGCTTAAAAAATGTTATGTAAACTGGACATGCAAGACGCATAGGAAGATGACCACTGAACTTTGCAAGACAAGATGGTCCTTCCTGTTCCTGCTTCACAGAAGAGATTGTAGACATTCTACAGGACACACAGAGAAGGGATTGAGATACTCTAGGTCTGTAGGCTGAAGAATGGATGCCCAAATATTACAGAAGAACTTTGGGTGACTGTCCAGGTAGCCAGCTGTCATTCTAGATTTTTAAAAGTTGCTTACAATATTCTTCCTGTTTACTTAGGTAGTATTATATCCTTCTGAGGTCTTTGATGTAATTGAAGACTAGATAGTTATAATTATAGTTTTCCTTAGTTATAATAAAATATAAATTAGATCTAAAACTTTAGACTTACAAATATAGGATAGATGGAATATTTTCTTTAATTTTGCCAAATACAAATAGTTATTGTAACTGTGATTTTTGCTAGATAATTGTTTTGTTTTATGTAATTTTACTATGTTAAAGTTAAAACCTTCCTTTTAAATAGAAAAAAAAGGGGAAATGATGGGAATGTCTTTCTAAAAATGTGTTGCTCTGATTGGTTGATAAATGAAGGTGTTTGGCCAATGGTGAGGCAGAATAAGGTTAGGCTGGACATTCGAACTAGGGGGAGAGAGGAAAAAGCAGAGCTGGGCAGACACCATTCTGCCATCTAGAAAGCAGCATGTAATGGCACACAGGTAAAGCCATGTGGAACACGTGGCCACATAGATTTATAAAATGGGTTAATTTAAGATATAAGAGCTAGCTATCGAAAAGCTTGCCATGGCCATAGTTTAAAAATGATGTAAGCCTCTGTGTATTTGCTTGGGTCTACAGGACCATGGGAGCCGGGCAGGACTGGACGAATTTTCATCTACACCCCTCAGATAGACTGTGCCTGTCTTAGGCTGTTCTTCTTTCCTAATCAACCTTACGTATCATGAAGAAACACATTCCATCAAGCATACTCTGTCTTAGGTTGGCAGCTAGCAAGAAGGACTTATCCATGTCTGACTACCAGCTTCTGGCAGGGAAAAGCACAGAGCTTAACTCTACGCAGTTCTAAATCAGGTCCCCATTAGAAGCTGCAAGTAGTTGGAACAACTACAGCAATACTCCTTCTCCCTAGGGCTGCCACATCTCCCAGTAAAGGAGTAGAGGATGACCAAGAAAGAATGTTCTTTCTGAATGGGACTAAGATGTATAGCAGTCTTAGCTGTACCAAGCCCTTTTTTAAATCAATCAACTCTTGATGCAAGCACATCAAATAAGTCAGTAAACTCTTGATGCAACTGCATCAAACCTAAAGACTCCCTTAGCTTCACCAAATCATGGTTCATCAATATCAACAGGTTAAAATAATTCTAGCATGAATATTACTATACATATTTACAGTTCTTACAAACTTACATCCAAAAGCAAACTCTCAGTAGAAATATTTACACTTTACAAACTTTAGCAAACATCTAAAAGAGATCTCTTAACAGAACTATTTACATTTTCTTCCATCAAGACAGAGGGTACATGAATCATGAGTCACCAGTTAATATTGTAGGTAAACTGAAAACTATTTCATTTCTGATGTTTGCAAAAGCTCAAAAACATTAGTTCTAATAACAGTCTTAAAGTTCACTGACAGCCTGGCTCATCAGCCGTCCTGAAGTCCCTTATAGCAGTCCAAGTCATAATGACTTTTAGGCAAACAGTTCCAAATATGAAGATCCCCAAATTTGTTGCAGCTCCCTTCAATGTAACAATTCAACTTAGTTCAAACAAGCATTTCTGAAACTTTTGTTCTCAGTTGCAGCAGCATTTTATGGTAGTCTTACCCTAGGAACTCTGCCTTAGGACAAATGTTGCATCACCATCACCATAGCTGAACTGCTGCAGAGTCCTCTCAAAAAAAGTTCTGTGCACAGCCAGCAAGCAGATGTTGCATGGTTTTTTTACAGTCCCAGTCTGGGGCTGAGGGCTTTCAAATGCCTCTCACCCCAGGGACTCAAGGTTCTTTCCTGCTGCTATGAGCTACAGCTCTCATTCAGCAAACCAGGTCTAGCAAGAAACCCAGTAGCAGCCAGTTGTGACTGCTGCATCCTGGCCCCATTACCTGCTTTGCTGGGGGTCTCTCCTCTGTGCGCTGCCCTGCTTACATGGCTGAACACTGCCATCTGCATGGCTCTGCTTCATTCTGCTGCTGGGAGCCCAGACTGGCCTGAGTTTCAGTGCATCTCAGCCATTCAGCCTGCTGCATGCTGCCGCTAAGAACTCAGACCCTGTACATCTCATTGCAAGGATGATATCAAAACCTCTGCTGCTCAGTCCACAGGAGAGCTCATCCTGCCCCAGGTGTCCTATCAGTCAGCAACTTCCCTTGGGTTCCACACCACGTCTGCCACAGTTGCACCCTTGGGTATGCTGCCTGGCCTCCTCAGGGCTTTGCCCGCTCACTGCTGCTGGCAGTACTCAGGCCTGCCTCAGTGTCCCCAAAATGTACACACACACTCAGAGTTCCCCTCTCTGGGGGCTTTTTCTCTCACACAGCAACCAACATGCCCTGTGTACTCACCCTTCAGCTGCCTGCTCAGCTCTCTGCCCATGCTCTCTTGAGTGTCCCTTGCTCTGCTCTGCTCTGGCTCCCAGTGACAGACCTGCTTAGGTCTCAGGGGTCTGAAGTCTCTGCTGCACTCTCCAAGCCACTGTTGCTGCCTGCAGTTTGCCTCTCCTATGGTACGGTGTCTCTGCTGCTTGTCTGGCTGCTGCCTCTCCCACTGCTTTTTCACGGCAGAAAGTACAAAGAACCCTGCTTCCTGTGCTGCTTTCTCAGCATCTTCCACTTCTGAGATGATGCCCCGAGGGTCTCAGGTGCTGACACCTAATTGTGGCAGCCACTCTTGGAAACCAAGTTTGCAGTAGCTGAGTAGGCCCAGAGGATGCTTTTTGTGTCTCGGGTACTGTCTGTCCTGGGGGTGGAGGGAGAGAAACTACTTTTACCCTAAGTGACTTTCTTATTAAACCTTCACCATATCCATAGACCTAAATTTCTCAACCTTCACCAAAACATTTTTACAACTTTAGAGAGAGAGAAACAGAGAAACCGAGACAGACAGAAAGAGATACTTGTTGTACCCTAACTTTACTTGCTTTATCTATATACAGTTTTTGCTCTTGAAGAGTAAAATACCACCACCTTAACCTAAATTCGTAACCAGACATGCCCAACTGCTTCTGTGATGCTCCCTACTCTCACTTATTCCCTCTTCACCTAAAACACAAGTTCTGGCACCATCTGTGGGGATCCCATGTCCAGGGCACCATCTGTGGGAGGCCAGCTCCTACCTTTTCAAGGGTTCTTATGAGGAGAGAGGGATTAGAAAATATTAGATAGAAAGAGAGACCTAGTTGACAAAAAGAAAGATAGAAACAAAGGATATCTTCTAGAGGACCTGGGTCAATACATAGTGGCCTTTTCTGTTTATTCAAAAGAGCTTTCTATAACAATGTCAAGGGGTGGGGAAAAAGACCTCACCCTTGCTAGATCAAAGCACAGTGCACAGCCAACTCTAGACTCTTCCAAACACTTGCTAACAATGTGCATAGTCAAATCATCCTCTTTTGCATCCCTACTGGGTAAAGCATACTCAGATTCTCAGACTCTGAGTAAGTTCTCACTAGGAAACCTCTGTGGGTCTCTACAAGACATGAGTGGGATTGGGGTAAAGGATGTGAAATTAGCAAAGAATCAATAAAGGATTATTTTTATGAGATACTATTCATTATTAGTACTAGTTCTCTGAATGTTTACTTACACTTTATGTAATTTTTAGTTGACAAAACTGAGGAATATTCCTTTACACTGTGTGAATATATGTCACTGTGATTGGGTTAATAAAGAAGGTGATTGGACTATAGCTAGGCAGGATAAGGTTAAGTGGGAGAACTAGACTAAGAGAATGCTGGGAAGAAGAAGGAGGAGGAGTCTGAGACATCACCAGCCAGACTCAGAAAAAATAACATGAAAAGTATATACATGAGGTAAACGAGCCTTGGGGCAGTACATAGATTAAAACAAATGAGTTAATTTAAGTTATAAGAGCTAATTAAAAACAAGTCTAAGCTATGGGCTGAGCATTTATAATTAATAACAAGTCTCTGTATGGTTATTTGGAAACTGGCTGGTGAGACAGAAAACTCTGCCTACAAAAAACTAACACTATTTCTTGTCTCCAGAATAATACATGGATTGGAAATACTTTATTTTCCTATTTTCAAATGTGCTCATACCAAACAAAATTTATTTAGCTCTTAAATCAAGAAATACTTTCTGAAAAACTTTTGTAAGCAGGATCATCAACTTGTTCATTAACATCATTTTAAGCCTTGCTGTGTCATGCAAATATCATAAACTGTGCCCATTTCTAGCCAGTTCCCATATTACATGACCTGCCTTAAAATCATCCACCTGAGACTTCTCAAAGAGCTACATATAACTTTCCCAATTAACTCACTTGCTAACATTGTGTCAAGATGTTCTCTTTATTGCAGTAAGTCTAAAAATGTAAAGTACCTTGATTGATGTGAATTTCTGGTAGTCTTTTAGAGGTAAATTTTTGACAGGATATCCAAGCAGATCTTCTGATATAAGTCATTGAAGAAATATTTGTTGTTTGTTTGTTATATTTTAGACATTCCACTGGGATTTGAAGATCTGAAAATAAATATGGGCCCTTGGTCTACCAAGAGTTGGATCATAGAATAAATCATTTCAGACATGAGAAATTTGTTAACCAAGTGTTATTTTGTATTTTTTATTTCATAATGGACATAATCTATACTTAGAGGTATAAATTCAGCTTGGAAATTATTCACTATCAGGGAAACTCAGGCACACTGCTTCGGAAGACTATGTATGTCAATGGATTTTTCATCAGTATGACAAAGACTTGAGTAAATTTAACCTAGAAGAACAAAACACATATTTACACTTATACTTTCAAAGTTACTTAGCAGGGTAGGTTGGGGTTCATAGTGAAGCATTATGATGAAGGAAGAAAACTGCTTGTTGCATAATAGCCAGGAATTTACAAAATAAAGAGAGAAGGAGCTGGATTCTCAATATCCCTTTTCAAAATCATGTCTCAGGTGATCCCTCCACAAGCCCCATATTCTAAAGTTGTCATCATCTTCCAATAGAATCATTTAGTAGGAACCTAGCTTGAAACACATGAACACTTGGTAATATTTAAAATTCAAATATTAAGAGTGAGCTACATAGTTTTAGACATTTTGTGGTCAGATGGATATATATATTTTGCTGATTCATCCATATATGCAATGCTGAGAAGTTTGGCTAAACTTGGCATATACTACAGTTAATCACCATAGAATGGTATATACTCAATTTCTCCATAACAGATAACCCAATTTCATTACTATTAAATTTTAGCCAACTGATCAAATGTCCCCAGGGTAGTTAACATTTCATGCTGCTTTGAGTGCATGAATTTTCACTGTAGATCCAACAGTGTAGCATTCTAGAAAAACTGTACAGTAGAACTAAGATTGTTATAGTTTTTATAGAAAAGATAATGTTTCCTCCATGGTCAATGCAAATTTACTCAGTACATAAAATGGTTATTCAGGAATAAATTTTAAGCTTGAAATTATTCCTGTAGTGTATTCTAATCAGTTTTAAGTAGAAGAAAAAACATTTTCAAAGGCAGAACTAACTGTTCTGTTTAGTTCAAACTAGTGTGTTATCTGTCTAAAGAAAATACTGGTTTCAAAACATTGAAAGCACTTAGGACAAATTCAGGTTTTATCCCTCTCACTGTCATACTACCTGCCTAAGATGTCAAAAGGGGATTGCTGTAAAAGAGAAGTTTCTAGAAAATTATGTTTTTGAAAAGGCCTGTGACATTCTCTTTTGAAGATAAAATTCTACTGGAGTTAAATATTAATTTCTGCCTAATTAAATGACAACTTAGTGTCTTGTATTTGGTAAACTGCATTCAATTATCTTCATTTCACATAATTATACTTGATTTCATAATATTGCAAACTGTTATTCTGATATTCTAATTGAGAAAAATGGCCTCAGAAAATTTAAATAAGTTGCATTAAGTTGTCACAGGTCTAGTTTGGGTTGGAGTCCTTCTGGAAACAAAGTTATTTTAAATATGCTTCTAATGCTACTCCTTTGTAGTAAGACATGGGAAACCACTTACTGAGTGACTCATAACAAAGATAAGACTGGAAGTCTCTGGCAAGAATAGAACAAAAATTCATAATATACCTTTCACTAGAAATTGGCAATAATAATTTCTGCCATGACATCAATGCTATCTCCTTGTGCTCATACTGTTCATCTTCCTGGCACGCTTCTAATTTTGGGGAAAACCAGATAGTAATCAGCACTGATCAGAATGTTAAAATCATTAAGTGAAGCAATTTAAAAGTTGAATATAATGATGACAATTGAACAAAGCTTGATAATCAACAGATTTAGGAAAAACACTTTCAGAGTGCATATTGACAAACTAAAACTCTCCTCAGGGACAAAGAAGGTAACTGTGATTGTTAACACAGAATATTCTCAAAAGATAATAAATTTATCATCAAACATAGAGAAATTTTTGTTGTTGAATCTCAAGTTTCACTTTGTTTTATCACCTTAGAAATTTCAACCTCATGTCTGTACTTCCAAATCTTCTTCAAATACATTATTAGCATCACCCCATAGAAGACCAATTTTGGATGCAAATTCTATAAATAGGCATATGTGTTCCAAATATAATTATTTCATATGGTCATCTATAAAATTTTAAATATAAATACCTGAATATTTTCCTGTTCAAATATTTAGTCATAATCATAATATTGAGAGGATGAGTTAGAAGAAAAGACTACCTTTACATATATTTTTTCATGTGCTTCTTAGCCAGGAATTTCACACTCGCTGCTTTTTTTGTTTGTTTGTTTGTTTGTATTTTTGGGGTTTTTTTTTGGGTTTTTTTTGTTTTTCTTT
>LZPO01066769.1:3143-19207 GCA_001675575.1 Neotoma lepida
AGGCTGTTCCCCACTTAGGCTGCCTCCCCAACTGCCCCCTCAGGCCACAGAGATGACATTAAAGTACTCCACAATAGCAGCATCTGAGCAAAGCTGGAGGGAGCATCTAGAGTCACCCAGCCTGGACCATTCAGATAAGGAAATCTGAGGCCCAGAGTGGGAGAGTGACTTAAGCAATGTCACACAGCCTGGGAAGCCTGAGTCTCATCCCATAGGATCTGATGGTCTTCCCTAGAAAGCACAGATATCTTATGTGTGTCTGGGTCCAGTCAGAAGATTAAACTTGAAGGAATTTAACACTGGCTAGCAGCAAGAAGAGGACTAACAACAAAGAATAAAGAACAGAAATAGCTGTTGTGAATGAAGCGCAGGTTCCATCAGAAAGGCTGAGGCTAAGTAAGGAAGGTATGCATTTCAAAGAAGCCCTATCCCACCACAAAGCAGATTCAGACCTTCCTAGAAAGGGTGTGCTCAACACACCAGCCTGGTGGTGGCTAGATGAGGATTTCATCTGCTGGTTGCTCCTGCCACAACCAAGCAGTACAGGCTGGGTGACTTCAACTTGGTACACATAGCTAGTACAAGGTGGGTCACTTGTGCTTGGTACACATAGCACAGACTGGGTGATTTGTGCTTGGTACACATAGCACAGACTGGGTGATTTGTGCTTGGTACACATAGCACAGACTGGGTGATTTGTGCTTGGTACACATAGCACAGACTGGGTGATTTGTGCTTGATACACATAGTACAGGCTGAGTGATTTGTGCTTGGTACATACAGTAAGGCTGAGTGATTTGTTTGATACACACAGAACATGTTGGTCACATGAGTGACACACATCTAGAGCCACAGGTCTGGAATCTGGGAAGTCCAAGATAAAGATGACATCGGGTTCAGTGTCTGGTGAGGGCTGCCCTCTGTTTCTAAGAAGGCACCTTAACTGCTGGGCCCTGTAAGCTCTTAAAATGCTCCACCAAGTCTTGTAGAGGGGCTAGAAAGATGGATCAGCAGTTAAGGGCACTGGCTGCTCTTTCAGAGGACCCACATTTGGTTTCCAGGAATCACAGAGTTACTTTCTGTAACTCTACTACTTGTGGCCTCTGAAGGCATCAGGCATACATGTAGTACAGACATACATACATGCAAAACACCTGTATAAAATAAATTTAAATTTTGAGCTGGGTGGTGGTGGCACATACCTTTTATCCTAGCACTCGGGAGGCAGAGGCAGGCAGATCTCAATGAGTTGGAGGCCAGTGTGGTCTACAGAGTGAGTTCCAGGACAGCCAGGGCTGTTACACAGAGAAACCCTGTCTCAAAAAAACAGATAGATAGATAGATAGATAGATAGATAGATAGATAGATAGATAGATAGATAGATAGACAGACAGACAGACAGACAGACAGACAGATAAAGTTTAAATTTTAAAAAATTTTAAAGACGCATGATCATGCATGAGGGAAGGGATGGGAGAGCAAAGGGGCCTACGTAGTTCCCTCCAGCCCCATCACAAGCTTGCTCAGGACTTAATCTGACTTTATAACTTAATCTCCTCCATATTATTACATTGCCAATTAAGTTTCAACATGAATATGGGGGGACACATTCAGATCTCAGTAGGCAAGACAACACCCACTGATTGCTTCTTCCTGGAACATGAGCTGAGTCTCCCCCACATCTCTAGCAGGGAGGCACAGACTAGTAGTACAGAAGCCTTTGCTCACAGTCAGCCCAGAAGCAAGAAATCACACAGCAGGATCCTGGGAGAAACTCCTTTCCTACAGTGCCCCCTTCAGGTCAGATTTAGCATTGCATCACTGGTAAAGAAATATTTGCTGCCCTGAGCAGGGAAAGGGTGAGTTAATTCCACTGATATGTGCACACGCCCCCACCCCAGATCAGAGAAAAAAGAAGGCTCCTGGCATGATAGAGCCGTCCACTGCTCAGGCCCCCTAACTCATCGAGTCCTATTTCCTCAGCTGGCTGTTCCATGAACACTGTACAAGTTCCCAGTAGGACAAGCTACTCTGAACTGCCTCTCACTGATCTACACACAGCATTGTGTTCTCTCCTCATCTAAAGGCACAGTTTTCACTCCTGATCTGTTCTTGTCTCTGTGCTTAGTCCTTGACATGTGTTAACTCAACTGATCATGGGTGATGAGCCAGCAGGGGAAGGCACAAATAAACCCATTTCACAGGCATGGAGGCCAAAATTCCCAGGGCCTTTCCCCTGTCTTTTCCCTCACTCCCCTAGAGCCTCTGCCCTTAACCTTTTAGAGCTGCCATTCTGTGGCAAAGCTCAGTGCGCACAAGGTTCTTGTCAAGGTCACAGTCTGGGAGGGTCATGCCATGCATGCCAGCCTACAAAATGCTGCTCATGACCACTTTGCTCCAGAGTCTTTGGTTTCTATCTACAACCATGATCCCAGCTGGAATCTGCCCACTTCTAGCTCCAGTGCAATGTGGCTCCAAGTAAGTGCCTGGGGACCATTGTCTCTGAAGCCCATTTGAGTATTAGAGTGTTTCAGGGGCATTCAAAGACAAAATTTGAATCAGTTACATTTAAGATAGACCAAATGACATCCCCACAGAGTTGCATGCTGAATAAAAAACTCAAGGTGAGCAGAGATGCCTGCTGCCTGCAGAAGCATTCTGACTGTACCCTCCCTTCTGTAAAACTGTCTAGGCATCTCCAGTCAGTTGGTTTGCACTTCCTGGGTTCTGAAGGACACAGTGCTTCTTTTAAAGCTGATAAGCATTTTCATGTCCTCCAGAGTCCATTTGGACCCTAAGACCATTTCTCACAACCCTAATGGAGTAAACTGGGGGCTTGGAGATCACAGAGAACAGGAAGGGCAAAGGGAAAGCAGGCAGATCAGAGGACTAAGGAATGAGGAAAGAAATTAGACAAGGTAGGCTCTATGCCAAGGCCTGTCCCCTGAGGCCTGCCCATGTACTTTCCTCCAAGTGGATTCCCTCTGCTCTGCACCTCACTCAGTCCTTTTCTCTCCAAGATTGCCTATGACCACAGAGATCATATGTGAACCACAGAATCAGCAGAGAGAACCAGCTAAAACCCACTTCTACGGCTTGCAAATTTCTGCACCCTCAGAGTTTCAGTAGCCCCAGGAGAGCTTCTTGTGGCTGGCCACAGGCCCCAAACATATAGCCACAGCTCTGAAGCTTCATAGCTGTAATGAAGCAGAAAATATCACTCATGACTTGAGGCAAGACCTCACAAACGATGGTGTGTACCCCAGACCTCTAGATTACTTCACCTAGGCAGCCTGACAGGGAGGCACACGTGACCCCTTTCTAATGCACTCTGGGTGAGCCAATACTCTGACCCACATCTCAGCCTTCTGGACCCACCCAGGATGTGGCTGGCCAGGTCTAAGCAATCCTGAGCATGTGTGGGCCAGGGAGAAGACGCGCCTCTAGTTTAGTCCCTATTAGCCCTGTAATGGGATACATTCTGTGTAATTGGCACATGAGTCAGGAAACACTCCCTTTCTGTCCCAGGGGCTCTTCTGGAAACCTTACTCCACATCTCTGCCTCACCCAGCCCTGCTCTATCTGGTCAGACTGGCAGAAAGGAGACTTTGCTGCAACTCAACCAGAGGGTGACATATTCTCAGGGTTTTGTGAGTGACATGGATGAAATCATCAGAAGGCCTAACCTCCTTTAATCCTGGAAAACAACCTATTTCCAAAAATAAGGGCTTGGAGGATCCACACAGCAGCTCGTAGGAAGTCAGCTGGGAATATCCTGGAAACTTCATCACCACAGGACCCACCTCTCACACCCTGCCACCTAGCTGCCTTCCCCCAACAACCCTCCTTACACCCACACACTCTACAGTGCATCTTTACACCCTAGAGAGGAGGCACTACAGGATAGCACAACAAGACCCACACACCAAATTCCATCTAGATCTGGCTGCCAAGGCCACCAGACTGCACACTACGCCTCAGCTTCCTGTCTGAAAAGGGGACTTGCCAAGCCTTTCTCTCTGGTGTATGCAGAAACTCCTTAATTCTCCCCCTAGAAATATGGCCCAAGGTGGGTGTGGACTGGGAACTAAACTGATGTCTTGATATCTTGATATCTTCTTCCCTCCACTTCTGGACCCCAACCCTGGCCCTGCCATGCCCAGTCCTCAAGACTGGCTTTCCATTCTGTCAACGAAAGAACTCAGGCTACAGCCTGGACACTTAGCTCCAGAGCCAGCTGTGAATCTACCTGTCCCTGAAGGAGCTGTCAGGTAATGTCTTCCCTTACTAAACAAAAGTTTCAAATAGAGGGAACCCAGGGACTGCTCATTTGGTAAAGCACTTACCTTGAAATCACAAAGACCTAAGCTAAAACCCTGGAACCCATGTTTCTAAAAAGAATCAGGCTTAGTCACACTTGCTTTTAATGTCAGTGCTGGGGAAACAAAAACAGGTAGACCCCCTTGGGCTCAATGGCTGGCCAGCCTAGCCTATTTGGTGAGCACCAGGCCAGTGACTTTGTCTCCAGGGGGAAAAAAAAAGTAGATGCCACCTGAGGATGACACCCAACATTGTCCTCTGGCCTTCACATGCACCTAAACACACACATCAAATGGAGTGGCCAGCTCACTCAGATGGCCCACACCCATTTAGTTCCATCCTCTATGTAGCTTTTGAGACCACTGGGTCACTTACAAGTCAGGTGCATTCATGGTGGAACACAAAGCTCCCAGGATGCCATGTACATGAAACATAGATTCATTGCACATGAAGATGCTATCTCCATAGGTGGCAGATAGATGTACATGAGATGATGGAAGTGGCATCAGAGTGTGTCTCGGTGCACACAGACCTTTGTCACAGTAGTGACTGAGCAAGCAGCCTTTCGTTCAAGTCCTGAAAAGCCCTTTTGAGATGTGACATGGTAAAGAAGTTACTTGCCTTCACTGTGCCTTCTGACACATACAATAACATAACCTACCATGTGCGACTGTCATGGAAAGAAATCTTGAACACTCATAGAGAGCCTGGGCCATGGTGAGCACTCAGAAAATGCTACTTACCAGTGGCTGTGAGGAAGAGTCTGGCCCTGAATGATTGATAAGGAAGAATCAATGAGGATGATGAGGAAGCACCAACGTTCTAAGAGAGGCCCATGTCACTCACAAGGACCTATGAAGTCCTTGAGCATTTTGCAAAAGTGACCCTGTTTCTGCTTGGTTTGTGACAATCTAATGGGAAGGCTGTCCTAATACAGCATCAAACTATCTGTCAGAAAAATTCCACCAGAAATGGAAAAAAAAAATATGATTCTGTCTTTTTTTTACTCTAAAAAAATAGTGCAGTTAACTGTAATGAAATACTGTTAAACAGAAGATATGATTAATGTACTTTAGTTACAGAACTTAGTTTTTATTTGAAGAATAAGTTGGTCTGGTCTAATATAAGAAGAGGCATAAGGGGCTGACATTGACCAAACAGAACTCCCATTCAACATAGGTGATTCAAAGCTTATGACACAAATACATAAATATTTCTATGCCCAGAGAGATTGCCCACACCAGGGAAAACTCAAGCAGCCCCTTCAGGTTTCTGTGTGTGTGCATGTGCATGCGTGTGCGTTATGTGTGTGTGTGTTTGTGTGTGTGCATGTGTGTGTGTGTTTGTGTTTGTGTGTGTGTTTGTGTGTGTACGCCACAGGTTGATATTAGGTGTCCTCCTCAATCACTCTTCACTTTTCTTTTTAAGACAGGGTCTCTCACTAAACCTGGAATCAAACAGGCTAGGCTGGCTGGCCAACAAGACTCTAGGATCCTGCTGTCTCCACCCCTAGTGCTGGGACTGCAGGTCCATGCCCACCATGCCTAGCTTTTAACATAGGTTCTGGGAATAGAACTCAGGTTTTCATGCTTGCACAGCAAGCACTTTACTCATGGAGCTATCTCCCCAGCCCAAATTTCTTTTTTGGTGAATAAGTATTTATTGTGAAGAACAATGGACTGGAGATACAAGAATAAGTAAACAGACAAAAAAAAAAAAACTAGCCCTTGTAGGCTCACAGTCCAATTTGGGGAGGGAAGACAGGGGATGACTGTTAAGCCACAGACATGCTCAGTAAGTAGGTGAACAATTTAGTGGGGAAAGAAAAGGAGACATCTGGGTGCCAGAGCAGGGGTGAGCCTGGATGTCTGTCTGAGAAGGTGGCAGCTGGAAAAACTGGAAGGAATGAATCTTGAGACTATGTCAGGACAAGCACTCTGGGCAGAAGGAATAGCACAAGAGGAAAAAAATGTCCAAGAGGATATCTCAGCTGGATCACAAAGCTGCTTGAGGAGAAAAGGGTTCCCAGAGCTTGGTAGGCTATTAGTTATCATCTGGGTTCATAGGAGTAGGGTGACTCAAGTAGAAGCAATCAAATATTGCCTACTGGAAAGGAAGGATGGGGAACCAAAGGGCAGCTGTCTGTGACACAGCTGTACAAGGCCCATTGTGGTGGTGGTAGAAGGTGGATGAAATCCGACAGCCTGACTGGCAGGATTTGTGTGATGCGTGCATGTGACTGAGTTGTGAGATGTAATTAGGGGGAAAAAAATCTTAGAACCAGCAAGTAACAGGACCAAGAGAGGAAGCTGGGACTGTCCCATACGAGCCACCTGCATCCTCCACAAGTGACAAACAGGTGTTTTCCCTCTGTATGTCTGTTCTATTAGGGGAGGTAGCTGCAGGGTCCCCCAACTCTAGCAGTCGGTGTCACAGAATCAGGGGTGAGAGAACCCATTGCCATGGATCTTGGCCTTTCCACAGCTGATCCTAAGCCTTGGGAAACAACTTCTTTCTGAGGTCTGCCATTCCTATATGGGCTACAAGAGCCCTCCAGATCTTTTTACTCAAAAACTTCAGTGAATACTACCATTTTGAGAACTATTGTGGGAGATTTCTTCACTCTGTCCTCTGAAACTGTCAATAAACTGAACGGACGGAGTCCATGCTCAACTGAGCAGAATAAACCAATTTTTTTTTTGCACAGACTCAGATGGGGATAGAGGAACACAGGGAGGAAGTAGGTGGAATTAGGAGCTTCATGAGCCCTTTTGGATCTTGGAAAAGCAGAAAGGAGGATCAGCCGGGCTTTTCTCCTTCACTTTTTGGATCTACCAGGTTCATACCCTACTATTTGACTCCCAAGTTTTTATTAATAATAGAATAATTTTTACAATCATTACAAAGAACAGTCCAGCAGGGCCAGTGGACCCTTCCAGAGTCCATCTGAAGAAAGGTTGTACCGTCAACTATGAGAAGCCCTGCCAAGATGCCCTATGTCCAGCCTTTGTCACGCAGGCTCCATCAACAGCTCATCTTATAAAAAAAGAAGCTGAGATAGACCCTGTTTCCATGACTCTTCTCTTTACTGTATGGCTTTGGGAAAGGTGCTTACCCTTTCTGACCTTACAAAGTTATTCTACCACTAGCATGCCCCAGTCATCATCTCTGAAAAGTAGAGTCCCTGGAACCTATAAATACTCAAAAACAGCCAAGATTTTTGTGGGTTTTTTTTTAATTATCATCACCTTCATTCTCACTGTGTATACTACTATGGCACCTGCCCAAAGAACTATAGGATCTCATCACACATTTAAAAAGGATGGGCTAGAAGAAAGGAATGTAGAAAGGAATGAGTAAATGAATGAATGAACACACCATTCACCCAGGGAAAGAGCTGGAATGCAGAAGAGGGCAAAGGGTGTGAAGGCTGCAGAGGGAGCCGGTGGACACATAAGAAATGAGGTTAAGTCACCACTGCCACATAACCTGCCACTCAGCTGGTATTTCCCTTTACTTCCAGAGCACGAATCAGAGAGCTGTTTGCATGTCACTGCCTAGTGATGCCAGTGGAAATGTCAGTGGATCATAATTGGTTCATAAATGGACCCCACAGCACAAGTTATCCATCTCAAACCCCAGGGATGCATTATAATCTTTTTAATTTGTAGCTCATTTGAGAACTCATCACAGACAACAAACCTAATAAACTGTAGGTTAAAAGGGCTCCAGACAGAAGTTGTGGGGCCTCCCATGTGATAGGTGGCAGCCACTGAACCTTTGAGACAATCATAGCAACTGTCACCAGGAAGACAGCTGCAAGAAGGTCTAGAGTCATTGTGGTGACAGCTGAACATAAATGGCCTTTCCTGGCTCAGCTGGGGCTGGAGGAGAAGCACATGCCGGGGTCATGCACCGGCTCTACGACTCACTGGCTCTGTTGGCACTGCATTTTGTCTCAGCTTACAATGAGACACATCTGGACAGTCACTGCCTTGAGTGCCATTCCACAGATGAGGAAATCTACCTCTTGCCTCACTGATAACCTGGGATTCAAACTTTGGGACACCTATTGTGTGGGCCCAGGTTCAACAAGATCACTCCACAGAGCTGAAAACTAAGATTCAATGATGTATCAGATAAGCAAGTGAGCAGCACACACACACACACACACACACACACACACACACACACACACACATTCATATGCACCACAGTGGCTTCTTGCCTGACTGTAGTCCCTCAGATCCTCCTCTTGCATCTGGAAATCACATATAGAGAACTCTGTGCTCACACTTTAGTCAGAAATTCTCTCTGTTGAGGCAGGAACATGTTACTTCCCCACAGCTAATTAGAATTATATGTCTATTTCATGTTAACATGAAGACTCCAGCCAGGCAATCAGGAGACCTGGCCCCAGCACCCCACACTCACATTTGGCAAATAGATCATTGGGTTATTTACACAGCATCTACTTATACCCCTGCCTCATCCTGGAAAAGGCTGGAGTATTTTGAATACGTTCAACCCAGCATACCTTTTAAAGGAAAGAACTGATCAATATCATTGTGAAGAGAAAAAAGGAGTCAATATAACAGAGTTCAGCTTACCAGAGGTTAACTTCAGGTACCTTCTTCTGCCTTCAGCCATACCACTCTGAACATACCTGGTCTCACCATATATCTTCTCTCACTCTCCACTTTGTTTTTGAGGCAGAGTCTCTCATTGAACCTGGATCTTTCCATTTTGACAAGACTGGCTGGCCAGCAACCCCCAGGAATCCTCCTGTTCCTGTCAACTCAGCCTTGTGGTTACAGGCACATACAGACATATCCACCTTACCATGAACACACCTTAGAAATCTATGGAAACACACTGAACAGTCCATATGGAAAGACCTATGTGTGGTGCCTGTGAAAATACTGTGGGAGTCCTGTGAGAATGCCTGTAGGAGGTCTGTAGAAACTCCTGTGGGAAAGCCTGCTGAATATCTGTAAGAATAATTATTGGGAGTAGAGCTGGGGAGCTGACTCAGTCAGTAAAGTGTTTGTTATGAGCTTAAGTGTGAGTTCAGATCCCCAATATCCATGTAGAGAACCAGGCATGGTGGTACAAACCTGTGACCCTAGCACTAAAGAGGAAAGATGAAAAGATTGCTGGGGCTTGCTGGTCATCTTATTTGGTCAAACTGGTGACCCCAGGTTCAAGATAGGCCCTGTCTCAAAATATAACGTGGGGAGTGATTGAGGAAGATACTTAACATCAACCTCTGGCCTCTGTGTCAAATACACACACACACACTCAAAAAATATTATATATATATTACTATAAAAATTTCTGTGTTAATACTTGTGGGAAGCCTGTGGAAATACATGTGACAACACCTGTGAGAATCTGTGTGGATGTCTGCAAAATACCTAAGGGATATCTATAAGAATGCATGTGAAATGTCTTTAAGAACACTCAATTGGACTGCCTGTAGGAATGCTTACTGGAATACCTTGAGAATGCATGTGTGGATACCTGTGGAAAGCTGATTTCCCTGAGATGATCACTATGGATCTGATCATGAAGGAACAATGTGGTAGTCCATGAAGCTAAGTCAGAATAACTTCAGCTTAAATGTTTTTCAAAGTACATTTTACTAATCTCCCAAGAAAGACTTAGAAAAACCCAAGTATTGCACCCATAAGATGACTAATGTTAAGCAAATATAGACACCTGGTGAGTCCCCTGACCAAGTTTAGCAGGAAAAATGTAGCCTAAATGGCTGAATGAGTAAAGGCAATTCTCAGGTAGTTGAATAAAAGCCAACTCAATGTTGGAGGACATCTGCCAAAATGAGGATCAGGGGGCTTAGAGCAACTCATTGTGAGCCACATTTCCTTTTAGATTAATGAGGCTCTATTCCTGGTTTGTGACAATAAAACCATGTCATCTGCATAGAAAAGACCTCTAGTTTCCTGTTCCCCATAGCAAAGAGTAATTCATTCAGCTCATCCAAAAATCTTTCAAGCCATAAAACACCCATTTAGGGGGCAGGGACCAGAGCTCTGGTGCTGAGGTTTAAACTGTCAACTGGTTCATGGAGACTTTGCCCCTACCCATCCTGTCCTCACACTGCTAAAGTGCAAATTCTACATAAGCACCTGTGGCCAGGTGGAGACCACCCCAGATTCTGCAGCTTAGCCCATAATTAGTTTCTGTCCACATGATTAGTTTCTCTCCATTGAGTCAAAGGCCAAAATCAGTCATGGCTGTTGCAATTCTTATATTGTTCCTGAAAAATTCCTGTACAAGTGGTATGAATAAAAAGGTCAATCATGTGGAATAAATGTGCCTGAAATCCAGAGACTCCTCATACAAAATATCAGTCTGCAAAGTCCAGACTTAAAATTTTAAGCAGGGGAAAATTGACAGGTGACTTAGTTGGAATGTAACTCAATGAGTCTATCATTTATAGAGCAATAGAGAGTGGGGGGTGGAAAAAGTCCTTTACAAATGGAATTATCTGCACTCAGGGTCCATCCACACAAGATCATGCTGAAGGGTTAAAGAGAAGGAACCATACTCAACCCTCGAAATTTGGCAGGTGCAAGTCAAGACATGCTCTAAGTGTAAACTACTCATCAGACAGCAAATTTATCACTAAAACAGAAGGTAAATTTTCCACTCAAAATTTCATATGGAAGGCTCAGAGGGCAAAGCACTTCCTGCCAGAAGATGCAAGTCTCATCCCCTGAGTTTGAGTCTCTATGGCCCGCATGAAAGTAGAAGGAGAGAAACAACTCCACAAAATTGTCCTCTGCCCTCCATCCATGTGTGTAGTGCATACATAGGCACACACACACACACACACACACACACACACACACACACATTCAATAATGATAAATAATTTAATGTAAAATGATTACATACTAAAATAGTAATATTTGGATCTTTTATGTAAATAGAATATTTACATAAAATACATAGTAATATTTGGATCTTTTATGTAAATAGAATATTTACATGTCAATGTCTTCTTACTTGATATCTATATTGCTATAACAGGATTTCTGAGACTGAGTGTTTATAAAGAGGCTTTGGGGCTCAACATCATGGAGACAGAAACTCCATGTTTGAGAATCCTTCATCTTGTAGGCCTCAGCTGAGAGCCATCAGGCTGCATTACAAGTGAGTGTCTGGTATCAGGTGATGAGAGAGAGAGACTTTTACATGACAAGAGAGAAAACAGGAATGCAAAACAAGAGAACCAAGCTCATTCTATAGCCATCTGCTCTCATAGTTCCTAACCCAGTCCTGAGAAGCAAGCATTTGTCCCTTCTAAGCCTAGTGACTTCAGTAACTTTATCCCACAAAACCACACTTCTTACAGGTTCCATTATATTAAGGACCAAGTCTCCAGCACATAAACCTTTGGGAGACAAACCAGGTCCAAACCACAAAATCCAAACTGATGCCATCTTTTTTGGTTTCTTACTTTTGTTTAAGGATTAGAGAATTGGAAATTGCTTGTGTGCACACTGTAGCAGCCATAGCCTCAAAAGAATAAAATAAAATAGCTAAGAATAGACAACCAAGGAAGTAAAAGATTTCTACATTAAAAACCAAGAAAGAAATCAAAGAAAACACTATAATATAGAAAAATTCCCAAGCACATGGCTGAGCAGAATATTATTGTGATGTGGCTATGTTTCTAAGAATAATCTACAGACTCAATGCAATCACCATCAAAATTCCAATGACAATCTTCACAGAACTAGAGCAAACAATCCCAAATTCATATGGAACCACAAAAGACCCCAAAGAGTCAAAGCTATCCTAAGCAGAAGGAGCAAGGCTGAAATACCACAATACCTGCTTTCAAATTATACTGCAGAGTCAGTGGAACAAAAACATCAGGGCAATAGAGCAAAACAGACATGTAGACCAACAATAACAACAAAAAAATAGAGGAGCTAGAAATAAGCCCAGACAGCTACAGACATATGCTTCCTAACAAAGATGCCAAAAATATATGTTAGGGAAAAAATGGCCCCTTTAACAGTGCTGCTAGTGAAAGCGGATATCCACAAGTAGATGAAGCCAGCTCCATGTCTCTGGCTGTTCCAGTTTCCCTTCTGCTGTGATAAAACACTGAGCAAAAGCAACTTAGGGGAGGGCAGGCTTTGTCTGGCTTGTACTTTGAGGTCACTGCCCATCACTAAGGGAAGTCAGGGCAGGTTCTCAACAGAACAAAGCAGAAGCCATGAAGCAATGCTGTTTGCTGGCTTATTCACAGGCTCCTGCTGAGGAAGCTTTCTTATGCAGCACAGGACTACTTGCCCAGAGAATGGTGCCACCACAGGCTCATCTGGTAAAGGTAATCCCTTCCACTGAGACTCCCTTACCAGATGACCCTAGGCTAGATCAAGTTGACAGGTAAAGCTAACTAGGATACTCACCCAGTACAAGAATCAGTGACAAACTGATCAAAGACTTCAGTGTTGGATCTGAAGCTTTGAAACTCCTAAGGCAAAACACTTCAAGATATAGGCATAGACAAGAAATTTCTGAAAAAGACTTCAATAGCTCAGGAAATAATTCTAATAACTGACAACTGGGATTACATGAAATTAAAAAGACAACATAGAATAGAAAACAACTGACAGAGTGAGTGAAGAAACAGCCTGCATAATGGAAGAAAATCTTTTTTCTTATGAGGGGACTAATATCCAAAATATATAAAGAACTCAAAAAATTAAATATCAACAATATAAATTCTCCATCTAGTAAGTGGACACAGTAAGTGAACAAACAGATCTCAAAAATAGAAATAGTCAGTAAGTACCTGAAAAAATGCTCAACTATCTTAGCCCAAAATGAAATGCAAACAAAAACTATGCCTCATCCAAGTCAGATCCATCTCACCTGAACTAAAAAGGCTATCATCAAGAAAACAGGGATGAGAAGGAAAAAGGAAAGTCTCTACACTTTGATGGGTGTGCAAATTGTGAAAACCAGTGTGGAGGTTGCTCAGGCACCTAAAAATAGATATAGGCAACCTACCATATAACACTGCACAATACGAATACCTGTGTGTCCATGGTTACCATGGCTCCATTCACAACAGCCAAGATCCCTAATCAGTATGGATGTCCATCAGTGGATGAATGGATGAAGAAAATGTGATGTGCTACAGACCACTTCTAGTTTGGAGCTGCCCAATTCAGGGGCAACTATTGGCTCAAATAAACTCTTTATAGCCCCACTCTGCCTCCATGCATCTTTCAACATCATGGAGATCATGTTGGGCATCTATTTATTAGCAGTTTGCTGTCCCTCTATCCTCAAAGCCAACTCCCTGAGAGCAGGGACCTTGTCTTTTTTTTACTGCAATTGTCTCTTTCTCTGCTTGCTTACTTTCCTATCTGGCACATCACCATGGGTACTTCAAAAACTTTTGGTGAGTTAATAAATGAACAGATGGTTTAGATCTACTTTCCCATCAAGTTCTTCATAAGCACCTCTCAAAAACTCCTTTCACATCAATGAAAGCAGAAACATTGTACCACATGTGACATACATCCCTGCTTCATGGTTTGATCCTGCTCTTACCACCATGCGGCCTGCTCATTCTCCAAATCCTGCCTTGGAAGGTCGTGAAGGGACTGGAGAAAGAGTGGGCCTTCAGAACCCGGCATGGAAGTCCAGCTCTTCCCATGCCTAACAGCAGGGCCCTGGTCAAGTCACAGAACATGGGAGTGGAAAGATGGCTCAAATGGTAAAGTGCTTGCCATATAAGTATGAGGACCCGAGTTCAGTCCCCAGAACACACATAAAAGCCAAGCATGGTAGTGTGCACTTGTAATCCCAGCACTGGGGAGGTAAAGACAGGTGGATCCCTGGGGCTCACTGGCCAGCCAGTCTAGCCTAATCAGCAAGCCCTATGCCTCAATTGAGAGACCCTGTGGTAGACAGAGCTTGAGGAACAACACCCAAAGTTTATTTCTGACTTCCATAAGCAGACATGAATGCACACAGGCACACATGCACACCAAAGCACAAAGTGAAAAAAACAGAAACTTGGTTGCTTCACTGCAAAATGGGGCTAAGACGCTGCACTGGGGGGTAGACTGGCTTGATTGTGTGTGTTTAGATAAGATTAAATGAGACAGCTGGGAGGGACTTAGAAACCAGGTACTTTATTCCTTTCTCTCTCCTATTCTTCGAAGCTTTCCTTTATCCAAACAGCCACATAACCACTTACTCCTCTGTCAATTTAAAGACAAAAAAAAAAAATCAGAGGGAGGTATACCAAAGAGTGATGGCATTTATTGGCCCTATAGCTGCCCAACATTGGGCATGTGGTAGACACTCATGTAGAGATAGCTGATATACATATACATATGAATGATAAAAGATCCCCAGTCCAGAGGACAGGACTAGCTGGCCTTCGAGAGATAGCTTGGAAGTTTGGTTTTTTTGGTGTGTGTGTGTGTGTATATGTGTGTGTGTGTGTGTGTGTGTGTGTATGCATATGTGCATCTCCTGCATGTGTGGCGACACGCTGTGTGTGGGTGCACACCCCCACCCTACCAGCATCCAGGTCCACACCACAGAAAAGTATTTTATTGAGGCTAGGGGGATAGTTCAATTGAAGAAGTGCTTGCCATGCAAGCATGAAGACCAGAATTCAGATCCCAGCAGCCATGTTAAAAGCTGGAGATGCATGTCTGCAATCCCCACACTGTGGAGGCAGAGACAAGAGGATGCCTGAAACTTGATGGTTTGCCAATCTAGCCAAATCAATGAGCTCCAGGTTCAATGAGAGTCCCTGTCTGAAAAACACAGACATGGACCTCTGACCTCTGTTGCACACACATACTCTATGCAGTCCTGGCTGTTCTGGAATTCATTGTGCAGACAAGGCAGACCTCAAACTCAAAGAGATCTACCTGCCCCTGCCTCCCAAGTGCTGAGATTGAAGGCATGTACCACATCTGGCATGAAAAGGGTATTTTATTAGCCTGTCCATGGGCCATGCTCACTCTATAGAAAGGCAAAATCAAGGAAATTCAAAGAAGGAACTAAGCCACAGGTATAACAACAATGACCACTCATCTCTCCTCTACTCAGTTCTTCCACTGTCAAATGAGAGGGTTGCAGCCAATGGACTCTGAGGATGACAACCAAGTGTGAGGGACATGGCTGAGAGCCAGGTTTAGCCCAGTGCTTTTTACTGGTTAGCTGTACAGCTTCACTTCTACTCCATTTCTCCGGGAGTATCTCCTCAGCTCTAAAAATAGTCTCAATAACACCTAATTGTTAGGGCTATCAAGTGAATTAAAGCAAACAGTGAGTGCTCAGCCCCTGGCATGAGGCCTGGCCTGAGAATATGCTCCTTGCCTTTCTGTCTTTGTCTCTTTCGTTACCTCAGCTACTCATAAACTGAAAGACCTCCTTTCACCCTTGACTACCTCTGGCAAGATGCCCTCCTGGGTAGAAAGTCTTTGGTCAACCAATGGTGGAAACAGCTTCTGTAGGACTCTGTCCTTGTATTGTATTGTGTCATACTGTACTGTCCTGTATTGTGTTGTGTTGTACTGTACTGTATAATGTATTGTATTGTATCGTACTGTACTGTATTGTATTGTGTTGTGTTGTACTGAGAAGTAAAAACTATTGGACTATTGACTAATAGTAAATTTAGAGAATGTTAAAATAAACCTTTGTTTTCTTCTGGGCATTTTTTTTTT
>LZPO01066769.1:19307-33865 GCA_001675575.1 Neotoma lepida
GTGTATGCATATGTGCATCTCCTGCATGTGTGGCAACACGCTGTGTGGGGGCGCACAAAGATGTGTATGTGGAAGCCCAAGGCAGATGGATCATCCTCAGTGGTTCTTCCACCTTGTTAATTGAAGGGGAATCTCATAATCAAACCTGAAGCTCACAAGCATGTTTAGTCTCGATAGGCAGCTTGCTCTGAGGCTGGTTATCACAAGTGGACAGCCCCCACCCCCACCCCACACAGCATTTACATGAGTTCTGGGATCTGGACTCTGATCCTTACACTTGGGCAGCAAGTGCCTTAACCATTGAGCAACCTCCCCAGTCCTCTTAGCTCTTTTTTTAAAAAAACAAAATTTTTTTTCCAAGAAGTTTTATTTGAAGTCTCAAGTATTTGAAACAGCCTACTTCCCTTGAATGGAGCTTGTCCACCTTTATTAGACTTCAAAGAACACCATCCACCTCCAAAGTAAATCAGTATTCTGAAGTTGCTTCTCTCAGTCTTTGTTCCCAGTTCCTGTAAGAATTCCCATCAGAACTTGAGGCAATTGTAAGGAAGCTATTTCTTTTTAAAATGCAAACACCACCAAATATCTAAATGTACACACTGTTTGACATATTTGGTTTGTTTCTACTTTTTTAAGGTTTTTAAATACCAAAAACAAAGAGGGAACAACTTTAGACAACGAAAAAAAAATTAGAAGATGGACTTCCTGTGACTTTGCTGAAGTATTTAAGTGACTAACTTGTTAGATCCACTTTAAACTGAACACTACAAAATTTCTTATTAGTACAAATTCATGGATTGTTCTGCACACACATGTGCTGACCAGTGGCTTCAAAGGCATGTTTTAATTACGAAATAGAAGGAAAGAAAATGCTTCTTCAGACACATTACAAACTATCCCACCACAAATACTGTTTCATTTGTGTATTGTAGGGGTGTCTTTTATAATTTTGTATTGCATATGGACTTCCTTAAGACTTGTTTTTTACAGTATGTTTGTGTGCTTGCATGTATGAATGGTCACCAATGGGTGCAGTATGGACAGAGACCAGAAGAGGGCATCTGATCCCTGGGGGGATTGAAGTTACAAACATGGTTAGCCACTATGTGGGTGCTAGGAACCAAACTCAACTCAAATCCTCTGCAAAAGTAGCAAGTGCACTTAACTCTGAGTCTTCTCCACCTCTCCTGGATTATTTATTTATTTTTATGTGACAGTCAAGTAGTTCTCTAAAAGCATAGTCTCAGAGAAATGGTATCATTTCCTTGAAACCAGAAGTGTTGAATTTGGAGGCAGCTTCCAGGCTTTACTGGTGGCAATTACTCGCTGAGCTCTGTAATAGGTAATAACCTGGATATGCAGCCTGTGGGGTTCCCAACACTTACCTATACAGTTCAGAATAAAACAATGGAAGTGTACATTGCACTATGCTTCTGTGGCTAATTTAGATCAAGATGCATAAATTTAACTTTCATGTAAGCAAATTGTCCATTTGTCTGATTACAGCCAATTAACACATGGCTTTTATATGTCCTTTACTTGACCCATGTGAAATATTAACCTAAAGTCAAGATGAGGAGAGAGAGGGGAAATGTCAATCAATTTTTCAAACTCCAGAAAATAAATATATAAAAGAGCACTGGCCCTGTTTGCTGTCTGTGTGAATTTTCTTCTGGCTCTAAGGAAAGCACCAGGATGTGACTACATGACTCAGCTGACCACAGAGCAGGAGCAGACATCCCATAAACCATTTATGCTCTGACTCATTAACACTCTCCACTTTGCTCTCACCCCTCCTTTGGAGCCTACAATCAGAAGATGGTGGCTCCGCTGTCACTGTTGGGAAATCCCTACTTCATCAGACTTCCAAGGGTGACAGACCCCTAGATCACTGCAGAACCTCATCTCTCCCAGATAAACCAGAGGTTCCAGCACACAGGACCTCTTGGCCTGTTCCACAACTCAGGGAAGTCCTCCCTCTTCTAACTCCTCTTCAGGGAATGGGGATCAGCCCTGCCCACCCCACCTCCCTCTACAAAGTGGTCTCCATTCTAAGCCTGAAATTCAGTCGGATAGGGTACCAGTCACTCTTTGTGTGCAGCAGGCTGAGACTTCCAGGGGAGTCCTTAAGTCCTTCCTGCCATCCCCTGTACCCCTTTGGTCTGAGCCTCAGTTTCTCCATATGCCCCACACAGGTTTTGGAATGCCTACCATGTTCTAACATTTGTAAGGCAAGGAATACACATCTGTAAGAGACTACTCATGGCTGACCCTCGCCTACTACACTTGGCTCAGCCTCTAAGCCTCTGCAAATCCCATAAACTCTCCTAACCCTAACTGTATAAACACATTTTACTGGCCTCTCCCAATTTCTGCTCTTCTGTTCCACCTGGCCATTTCTCCAGCACCACGCCTCTGCATGGCATCCTGTATCTATCCTCCAATCCTGGCTGCCTCCCTCAGCTCTCTGCTCCAACACCTGAATCCCATCCCATCTCCTTGGGTGGGGACTTGTTTCCCTTATCAGCCTGCCCTCCTCCTTGGTTACACAGAGTCCTTTGAGCCGAATTCCTGGCAAGATAGAGCAGTGAGTGTCAGCTCCGAGCCCGGGGTTTATTGGTCAGAAAAAGTCTTTGGAGCTGTCTCAGAGCCCGGTGAAGGGTAATCAAGCAGGAAAGAAGTAGAAAGGACCCCAAAGAAGGAGAAGCAGGTGGCTAAAGAGTTTAATATGTGACTGGAGATCAGGGAGAGAGTAGAATAAAGCCAACAGCGGGCAAGAGACACAGGGGAAGAGTCAAACCACAGGCTTGAGATCTGTGAAAGAAAACACGGGCCTGCCAGTGACCCAGCATCACTCTTCCTGAAGATCTACAGAGACACAGGTGCCCTGGAAGTACCATTCTGGAGACTGGAAGCTGAACTGAGGAAGTCCAGAGGGCATCTAAGAAGACCCCTCAAGCCACAGGGAGGCTCAGGGTCTTCGCCACCTAGAGCCCATAGGTGGCTCTCCAACCTTTCAGGAACTATCTGGGGCCAACAGGAAGGGACACAAGTCAGAGAGAAGACAAAGGTGAACGCTGGCTCCGACCCTCACCCCCACCAACTCTGCTTGTTTTCTCTTTGTTTTTGTTACCCTTGAACAGTGATCTCCAGGATCCTTGCCTATTCTAGTGACTAGGAAAGCCATCACCTTCAAAAGACCCTGTCTAAAAAATTGAACTTCTGTCTGGTGACAACTATAAACCTGTGGACACAGGACAAGCACCTGCCAGCTCTTCTGGTGCAAGCTACCTCCTGATCTTGGAGGTGTACGAGGTCCATGGAAGTCCCTGTGTCCAAGGAATTGTGCTTGAATCACCCAGCATCAGGATCCCTGATCACCACCTCTGTGTGCCCTCTGGTTCCCCAGAAGCTCCAGGAAGAAAGTACACCACCCTCTGCTGGCATCACCCTGGGCACACGCAGAGTGTTCCTCCCAGCAGGCTTCAGGGCAGGCCACAGCAGTCCCTACGATCCACAGGGACATGGAGAAGGAGAGTTCAGGGTACAGTGAGGCCCCAGAGAAGCTGGGCCTGTCCTTCTCCATTGACGCTATCCTGAAGAGGCCCACAGAGAGAAGAAATATGCTCAGATCACTAAGCGTAGGTGGAGAGGACGCCAGGCAAACAGCAACCCCAGGTTCCAAGCTAGAGAGGCTTCTACAGGATCAGCCCCAAAGTAAGTGATTTCTAGTTATTTTCTTTTGTTCTGTGGTCTCTGGGAAGGTCCTCGTCAATCAAACAGGGGCCTGTGACATCCAAGGGATAGTAGGTTCTAGGCACAATGCTTTTTAAGCCTTTCAGTCTAAATCAGAACTGTGGTATTCAGAGTGCAGAAGCCCATCGGCTCAGTCCATTGCAAAATGCTTATTCTTGTGACCAGGCTATGGCTAGGAATTGTCAGTCACATTCACCCCACATTAACTCTATGGCAGGCACTGCCCTTTCATTTGGGCAGAAATTATGGTAACTGGACTGACAGGGAAAGAGGTGGACAATGTCACCAAGTTACAAAACTAGAAGTCACAAGCTGAACTCAGGGCCTGGCACACCCAAACCCTTGCTTCTAGCACATTCTCCCCACGAGCTGAGCTCAGCCTGCATGACTCCTAGTAGCTGAATTTTGCCAGGGTTTGTCCTTATAGATTTCCCACACCCAAGTCTGTAGCCACCCCAGGGAATGCACCTACATAAGTGACCAGAGAGTTTTCAGGCTGTCCTTCAAGCCAGCATCCTCTCAGGGCAGTGGATACCCCTTGCTGTGGGAGCTGGGATGGTCAGGGGTTGGGGGGAGGGTGTCTCCATCCTGCCTTAGCCTGCTGTATGACTTTAGGGAAGTCCCTAACCTCTCTGGTCTCAGTTTCATTCTGTGACACAGCTCAGGGGATGGGAGTGGGGGATGTCGGTGCTTATGAAATCTCACAGACCATTTGGTCACCAGTCTGTAAGCCTGGAGTCTCTCACACCAGACCTGGTTTTTCCCGTTTTCACCCCTTTCATCTAAGAAAATGCTAGGCAGGAAACTCAGGGGAGTCCTTGATGGCATTGCTTCCCCACACAGAGTCCTGCCCCCAGCCAGTCTCCCACAGAGGTTCCTTACAGGGGCTATGCTCGGTGACAGGCAAAGGGACAATCCAGGAGGGATGCTGCCACCAGCAGCAGGGGAGCTGGCTGGTTCCCTGAGAGAAAAAAGGCTTAGGCTTAGCTTTCAGAAGTTCATTGTTATCTTCCAGTCAATTGAGGATTCACAGATGCCAGTTCACTAGGGGCTTTAACCTGGATGTCTCCTGCTGCAGCTGTATAAATGAATAGCACTTTCCCCATCACAGTGGTCGGGGGTGGGGTGCTACTGCTACTGCTATGTAAAGAGACTGCTCTTTCTAGCCTGCCATTGAAGATTCAAACAAGTTCTATGTTTATGTTCCTGCTAAGCCCAGTGTAGACACCAGAAAGTGCTGGCCAAAATAACAGCCACAGCATTGGAGGATGCCCCAGAGCACTTTCTCCCTTGTTCTAGCTCATGGTTATATGTCACTTTGGAGAAGACAAACACAAAAAAGGAGAGAAACCACCCATAAAAACTGCATAAGTAGTTAGAACTAGCACTGAGCCCTGGAGGCCTAAGGCTATGCATGGGAAGTTATTTCTGGTCACAATTTAAATCCATATGCCCTCAGGCTAGAACTCAGTTTTCCCAACCCTTGTAGCAGGTCCATCTGGCAGTTTATGACTTTGGGGGCTCTCAGATGAAAAGCCACTATGTCAATAGTTCTAGAGTCACTACCACCCTAGCTTCCTGTGGTATCAAAGATGTTGGTTAACCAGCAGTGGTCAGGACAGACAGATCTCTCTTCAAATGTGTGCATTGGAGCAAAGTAAAAAGTAAAGATGAGGAGAGCTGAAGCAGACACAGTACAAACGAGTTGCCAATGTGGCAGCAAGTACAAAGGTGGCCTGCAGATGTCTGTGGGATGTGCTGGGTACGCAGAGCTGCGACTCAAGAACACTGACCATTAAGCCCAGACATGGCGCCAGTGCACAGGAGGACATTAAGCGAATCATTATCCATCTGAGCCTCGGTTTCCTCAAAGGTAACATGAAAGAGCAGAGCTAGCTCTCCATAAAGTTCTTCCCAGCTCCGCCATGCTTTGACTGACTCAACAATAAATCAGTTGTTGGAAAACCCTAGAGAAGCCCATGGCAGTCATTTTTCCCTAGCAGAGACTTCCTCCATGCAGAATGTCCAGTCACAACACCAGGTAGGAAGCAAGCAAGGTGGATAGGAGGCAGGCCCTGTCAACCACCCTTTCCCCTCCCTACCATCTGAGGAGCCCCAAGTGAAACTCAGGATATGTTGGCTGGCCAATGACCTTAAGCTCCTTGCATTCTTGTCCCTCCTCTGGGATAGAACCCCGCAAGAAAAGAAGTACCCAGGAATAGCAACAAAGCTTCAGGTCCCTCACTGTCCCATTTTACATTTACATTTACATTTACTCCATGGAGTGGCTGGTAGACACAACCTCCAGTGATGGTTTGAATCTGAAACCTCCCCCACAGGGTCATGTTTTGAATTCCTGTTCCCCAGCTGGTGGCACTATTTTGAGAAACTCTGGAACCTTTAGAAGATGAGGCCTGGCCGGAAGAAGTATGCCACTAAGAGTGGGTCTCTTAAGGATATACCTTGGCCCCAAGTTCCTCTCTTTCTGCATCTAGCCTATAATGAAGTGAATGGGCTGCCCCACCATGCCTCCCCTGCCACGGTGTACTACAGACCTCTGAAACTATGAACCAGATGGATTTTTCCACTCTTAAATTTTCTTGTCAGGTTTTATAGTCATGGCTCCACAAAAGTAACCAACTCCACCACTACTACCACCATGAAGGAGCTTGGATTAGCTGTGGCATTTAAGGTCCTATGTCCAAGATGGTGACACTAGCTCAAGGCAAGGCCACAAATCTGTACTCTAGGAAGCTCCAAATAAATCTGGTGGTCCAGGGCATTCCTGGAGGAGGCTGGGGCCCCGAGAGGTAAAGTGGATTGTTCAGATGTAAATTCATAAAGAGCCAGAACCAGGCCTGTCATTCAGGCTCCCAGGCCTATCTAGGGTATTCAAGGTCCTATACACACCTGCCTGCTTGTCTCTGCATCCACTTCCCATCACTCTCTCAGACCCCCTCTTCCTACCCACAAGGTACATGCTTCTCAGCCTTTCCTCCCTTCAGATGCCCCTCACCTTCAACCTTTGAAAGCCATGCCTCCTCCCATGTTTCCTTCTCCTCTTCCCCTCCCTCTGGTTAGTTTCCTAACCTCTTTTCTACCTGACAGCCTGGCTCCATAGTCATGGGAGTCCTCGTTCCCTTCTGCCTGTGTGTGTGTGTGTGTGTACACGTGAGGCAGGGAAGACAGATAGAGAGTCCCTCTTCTCTTCTGAAGGACATATGACAGCACATAAAACTTATCTGTCACTCTGTCCTTGAAAACTGTATCTTGGGTTTCATCTCACCAAAGTTAAGAATGGCATGACAGGTGGTCACGTGATATAGCAGAAATGAGAGCTTGGCAAAGGACATCAGACCTCACAGAGGGAAACGGTTAGCTCTGCACAAGGAGGGCTTCAGAGAGGCAATGACTGTGAGATGGTGCTAAGCAAGGAGAGGAGAGCAGCCTGCACAGCAGCCACAGGAATAGAAGAAAGTATGTTTGTTGCAAGGAACAACAAAATCCAGTGTGACTCTCATATAAATATCACCAAGGAAAGTCATGGGAGACAAAAGAGAAAAGCAGACTAAAAGAAAGGCCTGCCCAGCCCTTGGCCTTTAAAGATGTACATCAGCATTTTTAAAAGCCATATTTGGAGAACTTAGCTTCCACTGAGGTAGAAGAACATAGCTGCCTTGTAGGGCACCCAGTGAGTCCCACACACTTCAGTAGGGGACACCTGCCTTAACAGAAAAGAAAGATGGAGTTGAAAACCATGGAGGAACGTGTGTGTGTAGATGCAGGAATATATATGTATATATGTGTTGTATGTGTGGTGTGGTGTGTATGTTGGTGTGTGTATGTTGTATGTGTGCATATGTATGGTGAGGTGTAGTGGTATGGTGTATGTGATATATGTGTGTGATGTATATGATATGTGTGTGTCTGGTGTGTGTAAGAGGTATGTGTATATATGTATATGTTTAAAGTGTGTGTGTGGTGTATATATAGTACATGTGAAGAGTGTTTATATATGTGCATGGTATGTGTGATACATATGTGTGTATGGTGTATATGTAGGTATGTTACATGGTATATATGTATATGTGGTATGTTTGTGGTGTGTATCTGTGTGTGAACACATCTGCTGAATTCCTACATATAAAGTGTCATGAAAGGGAAGTCACACCCATGGAAGATGACCAGCTATATACTGCCTAGAAGGAGTCACTACACTTGTCAGCACGTCCAGCTCTGGGGGCTTCTCCAGGGTTTCTTCCCTTTTGTCTTTTGCTGTAATCTTTCTTCTCATCCCTTTCCACTGTGCTCTTTTCTCTCTATTGTCTACTTAACCAAAAAATTGTGTTTATTGCAAGATACAGAAATATAGATTAAAACCTACAAGAAAATGTAACTATAGTGCTTCCATCTAGCCATCCAGCTGTGATCGCTGTCATTACTTTGATAGGTGACAGACACTGAGACAGAATTTTGCTGCTTGCTGCAAAGTGAAACTTAGCACTCACTTCTTTTCAATTCTGTTGTGTGTTTCCGGGAGACTCACAGCAGACCTGGAAGGGAAGGAAACATTTGCTGGATTTGCGCTTTGAGGTATGGGCAGGAGCTTGTTAGACCAAGGAGGACAAAGTATTATAGACATGGGGAGCACTGAGAAAAGCACCTGGAGGGTGGAAGGCTGTAGACAATTGGGGGGATTCCCGATGTGGTCAGGTATGGCTGAAATCCTGGGCTGAGGAATGGGGAGAGGAGCTGTTGGTAGAAAAGTATGATGGGAAGAGCCTGTTTCCAGGCTGAAGAGCTGACCAATACTCTGAGTACAAACAGAGCTATAGAAAGTCCTTGACTGATTTGAGAGAAGAGGCCAGTGTAGACCAGCACTTGGGAATCTCCTGGCTGTATACCACCTACACATGTCAGGGATTTCCAGCCTACAGGGGGCTACAAATGTTCCCAGGATCTCCTTGATGAACTTGTTGCCCTCAATAACAAGGACAGACCTATTCCCAGAGGCTTCCCCCAGTGGCAAAGCCCCTCCCTGGGCCTTTAGCCACACAGTCAGGGCCAATTAGCAGACCACAGAAAAGGAGCTATTAGGGGAGGGAGTTGAGTGCAGAGAAACATAAGTTTATAATTAGGTGACCTAATCACCTGTATAAATTGTGTATTTCTTATGATCGATGTGCTAAACGGCTCAGTTTTAATTAAGTTCTGCTGACTTGTTCTCTTTGAAGACTCACTGAAGTGTGATTCACGGCTCCCAGAATTAACAATGGCTGGAAGAGTCACTTGAAAGAGGCAGCAGTCCAGGCTGCTTTCATCTGCCTCTCCTGACCCCAGGTGCTCTTGTCAATCTCAGAAGATGGAGTTGCGGAGCTAAGCTTCCTGACTTCTTTGCCGAGAACCTGGGAGAGATACTAGGCCTGGACCAGGATCCCCAGGATTGTTTCACTCTCTACCCAGTGACCCTTTCTGGTTGAAAAGATGGGGCCTGATGATCCCTAATCCTCTCTGAGCAGAAATACAAAACACCTTGGCCCTTACTTCTGTGAAGGATCCCATCCTGGGCCTGGAACAGCTTCCCCAGTGGGCTCAGATTTTCAATGCCTTGATGAAGAAATCCCTGAGGTTCCAAAGGTATATAGGTTGCATCATGTTCCAGCTTCTCATCCATCCACAATCTGTTTATACTGCTCTTCCTCTGGCACCTGCTTCTGTCTCTTGTGACCCATTATGATCTGTCACCTTGTAATAACCTTCCTGGCCTTTAGCAACCTCCAACAGCACATGATGGGAAAGTTAAAGCATTGATCTTCATCTTTCCTGAACTGTCCTCTTGGATGCTGCATTTGCCTCTCCCTTCCTGCCCTGTAGTCCATGATGAGGTTGACTCCCAGTAACCCCCAGAGAATTTCAACACACTCCCCACCGCTGACATCTCCCTCCTTCCCAGGCACAGGCAGAGAGGCAAGTATGGCAAAGTCTGTATTTCAGATTCTGCTGAGGCCGTCAAAGTTGGCACCACGCCTATCTCATACTTCCTTTCCTGGAGATTAGTGACAATTAAATGATATTGTAATGGAGAAAAACACAAAGTTTGGCCCAGAACGTGATTCTTTCAAGAATCCAGCAGACAGCCCAATGAGAAAGAGCTGGCTAACAGAACATTCCACAGTGATGGGTGGTTCTACAGCTACACAGTCCAACATGGCAGCCCCTCACTACACATGGCTGCCCTGCTGTGGCTAACATGGCTGAGGAGCTAAATTCTCTATTTTATTTAATTTCAATAGCCACTTTGATCCAGCAGCTGCTATTTTGGACAACACATTTTTTACCTCCCTGCATGATGTCCAGCCTCAGGTCCTAAATTATCAAATCTATCTGTCTCTTCCCCAAATGGACTTGGCCTTGGTTGGGAGCCCAGCCACTGGGAGTTACCTCAGCTCTAGAGTTCTCTCACTACCTCTTACATCTCTCTGGTTTGAGGTTGTTCCCAAGAAGGGAATATAATAAAAATCAGCATTAGAAGGGGAAAGAATATGATCAAAATATGCTATTTGTAAAAAAAAAAAAAAACAATTCTTTATAAGAAAAATTCACAATAAACTTAAGGGCAAAAAATAAAATAAAGTCATTATCAAAAGAAAATAATCAGCATTGACTACTGATACCCAAGAACCTACAGCCAGTTCTGGGGAAGGGCCTTGGCATCTTGAGCCAAGCAGCCTGGTCCATTTGGAGCTCAGCCTCCATGTCCCCATGCATGTGAATTTTAGGTACCATCTTTCTTCTTGGAGGTATCACTAGAGTGATTTAGACGTTCCTACCACCATCACCATCATTACCATTATCATCTCTCAGAAACAAATACTCATTTAGAGAATGTGTAGTTCAAAGCCAATGGCATGCAATATTTTTCTAGTCACCTTATACTTAGTCAGGCAGTACTTCTCCATGCAGTCAGCAGGCAAGTATTGAATAGAACAGGATTTAGATCCCTCCCCTTCTTCATCCACCCTCCACATGATGCTAACAAAGCCCTGATGTGAGTGGGGGAAACCATGTATCTCTTAATAATAGTATCCCACAAAAAACTTGAAGCAAATATTTTATCAAGGAATTGTCTTAAGCATAAGCATTGTTTGCCTAAGTTTCTTTCTGAGAGAAATGAAAGCATTTGTTTTTGTTGTAACCTACTCTCTATTTCTATCTTCATATTGTTTTGTTTCCTATATTCTAATCTTGCACCCACACTGACTTCATTGTCCTCTTCTCCACAATTCTATATTCCCAGGAGACTCTCAACTCATGACAGTCTAGAATGTTCTCCTGTGTGTTTTTAATGACCTTTTATAGAATTCTTCTCTATCATCTCCACTATCTAAAATGCTGACAGAATGAATGAGTGAATGAATGAATGAACATACACAATCATGTTGAGCCTGGCTAGTCAGGGTGCCTCACCCACATACAGACACTCAGTGCCTGCTAGAGCCTGGGCATAGAGCCATGCACCATTCTCCTGGCAATAGTGACCCTGCCCTTTGATCCCATCTCAGTCCCCATTGGCTTTGGCTCATGCTGTGGTGAAGCCATTTCCTCTGGCTGTGGCATGGCCAGCATCATCATGAAGCAAAGCTGTTGTGGTGTTCTAATGATACCTTGTTCCACAGTCAGGGCAACAAAATAAGCAGAATATAGTGACAGCTAGGTGTTGCACAAATCCTAAATAGTCTTATAATAAAAACTAGGAGCCAGATATTCGGGTAAATGCTGAAAGATCAGAGGAAACAAGCCACTAGAGAAACTTCTCACCACTACCGAATCCTCAGGCTAAAAGGGAGGCGAGATCCTGTCTCCACGAATCCTCAGACTGAATGCCTCTGAGTCCTCAGCGGAAAGGCTGTAGTTCCTGTGCCCCCACCCCATTCCCCCACTACCCGTCCCCAGCCTTATATGCTTTCTCCACCCAGCCATATCACTTCCTGTCTCAACCTTCCTAGTGCTGGGATTAAGGATGTGTGTGCTTCCCAAATACTGGTAGCAAAGGTATGAAATCTCAAGTGCTGGGATTAAAGGCATATAACTCCCAAGTACTGGGGTCAAAGGTGTGTGCCACCACTGCCTAGCTGTCTCTCTTTTAAACTGGATTAATCTCATGTAGTCCAGGGTGGCTTTGAACTCACAGAGATCCAGACAGATCTCTGCCTCCCGAGTGATAGGATTAAATGTGTGTACTACTACTGCCGGACCTCTGAGGCTAACTCTTTGGCTGGATCTGTCCTCTGATCTTCAGGCAAGTTTTATTGGAGTACAACAAAATATCACCACAGCTGGGTCCACAGTGCTGAGGAGGCTGTGATAGCCCCTCTTCTCCTAGATTATATAATCTTCACCTAAGATTATAGTGCACTCTCAGGTGCACATGGTGTTGCAGGGTGCTGGAGTACATGGGTGGATACATTCTTTGTGATGTGGTTGCAAGATGAACCAACCATTTTCAAGGGTACAATTTCCCAATGACTCAGCTGCCTGAGAGTCATCATGTTCCTGTGAGCAACCTCAAAAAGCTCATTGGTTTACCAAGCTGAACTTGAATGGAACCATTCTTTGGTCTGTTGGCTTCTTGTTTGGGGCAAATAAATGTTTCTTAACATCTCCCCAAGAAAAGGAACAGTTGTCATTAAACACACTGTCAGTTATAAACAAAGAATAACATCTTTTAAAAATAAAATTGAGGGCTGCAGAGGTAACTGAGTAGAGTGCTTGCCTAGCATGCATGAAGGCCTGAGCTCAGTCCCCAACACTGCATAACCTGGGTATGGTAGTACACACCTTGACTCCCAGGACAAGTGGAGGCAGGAAGATCAGAAGTTCACAGCCCTCCTTGCTCTACATATTAAGTTTGAAGCCAGTCTGGGCTACATAAGACCTTGTCTCAAAATAACAATAAATTTATTATTGTTGTTATTGTTATTATTATTATTATTAGTTAAAAGCAGGGTAGACTTTGAAAGGGAAGAAGAGGATGGCAGAAGTGTGATTCCTACCAAAGATGGCACACAATGGCTAACAAGATGGGTCAGCAAGTAAAGGCACCTGCTGCCAAGCCTGAGGACCTGAGTTTAATCTTTGAGAGACCCACTCTATCACAAGTTGTCCTCTGACCTCCACATCCTCACCCTAGCAAATGTGCATGTACACATGCACGCATGCAAACACACACACAATAAATAAGTAAATGCACTAAGAGGTGGCAAAAAAGCTATTGGGAGATGATACTTTAGTCCTTATTGTCTGCATTCTCAAAAAAACTTGTGAAATCAGCAAAGAGGAGTAAAAGTATTTTGAGGAGATTTTTAAAGTGGATTAACAATAAAGGTGGGGATACGAGGGATGTGTGAGACCATGCAATCTCATTCCTACAACATAGGAGACAACATGGCTGATTTTGAAAAAGAAAAAGTACACACCCTCCACCCCACCCACCCCACCCACACCCCACACGCACACATGCCTCTGCCATTTTCTTCCTCAGCAAAAGGTCTCCAGGCAAGCATCCTACGAGAGAAGGATTACAGAAGGTCAGGGTAGATTTATAACTATTATCTATCATTCAACACCTCTCTACCTCACCCTACAGATGGCCAGTGCAAGCACAGAGAGTGAATTAAATGTGTTCAAGTTGTGGAGGTAAATCCAGAAGGAGCTCAGGTCTTACGGTGTGGTTTCTACCATCCAGTGACAGCATGACTGCTACAAGCATCATCCTCCCCACTCCCCAAAAGAAAGGAATGTTAGTGGATCTTTTCAGTTATTAAACTGCCAGAATTTTTCAGTTCCTCTATGGAATTCAGAGTCCACCTCTTCTTTTTAGACCACTTCAGCTCTTATCAGTCATCTACCCAACACATGACAACAGATGTTCTCTAAAATTTCAGACATAGTTTACAAAAATGTCTTCTCTGTCCTGTGGGTTATTCATTGGGAGCAAGTATTGATGAAGCTCTCTCTAGGCATTGGTTGCTTGGTTAAACTAAGATCCATTTCTGCCTTCCAGGAGTACACTATCCAGAAAGAAGGCTGCAGACAAATATGAGCTGCCTCCCAGAGTGTTTGTGTCTCCAAGCATGAGTGTGAGTCTTCCCTGGACAAGGAGTACTTGACTCTCCATCCTTATCTGAAAGTGAAGACAATTTGGGCTGAGAGTTTGCACTTTAAGACTACTGCAGCTTTATCTTCAGAAGCCTTGGCCAGAAAATAAACCACAGTTTGGTCATTCCACCAGCATCCACTGTTGCTTGGCTCCATGAGAGGCTAAAGTACAATGCTGGCTGAGTCTCCCATTCTGAAATATCTCCCTGGGAGGGGCAAGTGCACAGAATACTTTCCTTTTTGTATAATTGGTGTGTGCAGTCAAATTTTTCTTTGGGCCACCAGCACACAAATAACAACAGAGAGACTTATTAATTATGAAATGTTGGCCTTAGCTTAGGCTTGTTTTTCAACTAGCTCTTATAACTTAAATTAACCGAACTATTAATCTACATTCTGTCACATACTGCCCATCCTGCTTCCTCTATGTCTCCTCACGTCTCATGTGACTAGATTCCTCCTCCTCCTCCTCTCTCTTTCTCTTTGCCTGGAAGTCCCGCCTATATCTCCTGCCTAGCTATTGACCATTCAGCTTTTTATTACACCAATCACAGCAATACACCTTCACACAGTGTACAAATATCCTACAACACGTGTGTGTGTGTACGTGTGTGTGTGTACGTGTGTGTGTGTGTGTGTGTGTG